>JAFBJS010002876.1:60920-138898 GCA_016785265.1 Paraplagusia blochii | reverse complement strand
AAAATTCCAATTTCAATGCACTGATATTAGCATATTTATGTTATATATATATATAAGAATTCTTATAATAACAAACCCTATTATGCAATGTTGGCATATAGTATATTGGCAAAGAGTTAGTATCAGACTTTAGAACATTTTACTTTACTTCGAGTGATGCTATGATCACTTCTGTTGGTCAGGTTTAAGAAGAAGTGAAGAACATCAACCTCAGCTCCTCCACTCAGACTGTCCACATGGTGAGGCTTAATGCAGCAGAGGATCACAGATCAACCAGAGGAAATCCAGGACAAAAAGACAGACTGTTGTGGAAGCTGGTTCTGAAGACTGGCGGAGGATTTTGACCATGTACGGCCTCATTTTCGGACTTTTGTCTCGGGTTTTCATCCAAGACAGAAACGAAAACTATGCATGTTTTGTTGTTGGGCGTCAACCTGACAACCACCGTCTGACAGATTTAGCCTTTAACATTCATGTGATGTGAACATTTTTGCTTATAAATATATATAAAAATACACATACTATGTTTTTTTCATTGCTTTAATGAAAATATAGGACAAGGTAGATGTCAACACCTTAAAAAAATACAACAGGAAAAAATGTCTTTAAAAAGTGAGAACATTCTTTGGATTAGATCATGACTAGAAAAAGTAAAAATATATGTTTCCTGAGTTTGTTGTTTGGTGTTAGTTTTGGCTACATAATTGAACAACATGAAATTACAACAGTGAAGATGGATACGTGTAGATGATCCTGGTGCTTTCAGATGGTCAGATTGGCGCAATCAGGTCAGGTGATCACCATGATGAATATGGCGGAGGGTGAGCCATTGCCTCTTCCTCTCCTGAACTTTTTAGAAACTGCACCTGTAAAGGCACCTGTAAAAACACCGTCGGCCAAATGTTACATGCTGCTCTATCACTGAGTCTGTCTGCCCCAAACTGTTGGTGCACAAACTGACCACAAGAGGCTGCAGAATACTAGCAGTTTCTGCATGTCTGACAAAATCGCTGATTTTTTTTCTATGGACTCTGGTACTTGAGATTCTGCTGTTTTCACATGGATATAATTGTCATGTTATGGCCTCACTGACATAGAGACAGTTGAACTGACCTGCTCTGTGTTCATTGCTGCTGCTTCACCAGAGGCCACAGCTGTTGAAGGTACAACCAAAACTCTCGTAGGCTGGAACACACACAAAGAAATCAATTAATCAACTTCATCCCCCTATCTGTTAGTCTCCGTGGCTACCACCCAAATCCCTTTGCTCCCTATTGTGAGTCTTCCTGTGGGTGGTGAGCCCACTGGGAAATTATGAAGCAACCTGGCATCTAGTCCAATCCAACTTGGGGCCGATGGGACTAAAGACCTTCCTTCCTTAACCATAAGGCCAAAATTATTGTTGTAAACGTTAAAACATATCTTGATTTACCTAAGGTACCTTAAAAGGGGAATTATCCATCAAATCAACTAGTTTCAGTTAACTGAGATGTTAATATAACAAAAAAATTGGGTCAAATTACATGTTTCCCAAACTACATGAATATAACAAACAAACCCACCAAATATTGGGATTAAAATAAAGTCTATTGTCCAAACACATAATATTGTGAGTGTATACATGCTGAAAACAAACTGTTACTTCCTCTTATCGCAGTCACCAATAATCACTTACAGCATTACAGCAACACATGGCAGTACAGGCATAAGCTGCCACAGTGATGGAAACAACCAACTCCAGAAGACTGAAAACTGCAAGGACACCTGAGACACCCTGTAACATACCCTATACAGAGAAACAGAAGACATTTTATTCTGTTTCTTCACATACACATGCTCATGTCAAAGGTGACACAAAACCAGCTCTGCTTCTGAATAGTTCGCACCTCTCCCATGTAAGGCCCCCTGTATACAAGAATGGCATACATGGTGTGAATGATGAAGATGATGGCGGCAGCAACTGACGCTATCACACTGACGATCAGGGCAGATTTCACCTATAGGGGGCAGCAGAGTGTCAGTAGTCATGTGAAACTCAACATCCTGTCCTTGCTGAGTTTTGGTGTTAAACTAACCAGGCAGGGGGTGAGGTGAATCCCAGCAGCTATAGTCAGAGATCCAGCTGCGATGTACTAAAAAAGAGAGACAGCAGCATTTAGGACACTGGTTGGACTGGACTGGACATTAACATTGGAATGTGGACTGTAGCCAGTTATCTGGACACAAAGTACTTGAATTCTGACACCAAATTATTTTCTTTATGGTCATTGGTCTGAACAAAAATTCCTGCTTTTCTCCTAGGACCTTGGTGATGCAGAATATGAGGTTCACAAAGTCACTTCCACAATTTTCATATTGAATTTGTGCTTTTTGCACTGCTTCGTAGTCTTTAGAGAAAGACAAACTGAGCATTTTGTCAAAAACTAAATAACAGGATGTTTTGCAATCTGCATAAGTGTAGCAGTGGAAAAAACCTACACTCTGTAGGCGTAACTGTCTGTATGCAACAAGTGTGTATAAAAATGTGTCTTCCAAAGTCTTCTTTGGTCCAGTTCTGTATGTAATCATTGCACTAAACTCGCTTCTGCAATTAAACTAATTGACTTGAGTTGTGACTCTTAGCCTTTTGTGTGATTTAGGAAGCCTGGGTGTGACCTAAAAGCTATATTTGACAGTCCTTTTAACAGAAAAGTTTCCTGACATTGTCCTACTGCCTAAGTCCAGTTCTACACATTCAATACTGACAGTCAGTATTATTTACTCAGTGTGAGACAGTGTCAGTATAATCTTAGTCCTGTGGGCAATACTGATCCTGAGTGGCAGACTTACCAGGGCAGCTCCCCAGACGAAGGAGCCGCCGTAAACATAAATTGTAGGATAAGAAGCTAGGAAGGTGATTCCCAGCAGTAGGACCAGCAGGCCCACCATGATCTGTATGGTCTAGGAATAGGATGAGAAAGAAAAAGAGGAGAAACAGGATAAATGATTCATCAATCCATTGCTCTCCCAAATCCCACTGCACCTTAGCAGTTCCTGGTGAACCTTCTTCAAGGTGGTCAGCTCTTTGGAAGCCCTAACACGGATTCGTTCTTGCCCAGAAAGTGAACCCTAGAGTTCCACACCACTGACAGAGACAATGACCCATGACTCATGACAATGACTTTGCCTATAACTGGCGCTGCATTAAAGATACCACCAAAAAGGTAATATTGAGCATCCCTGATCTGGACCAATCAGCCTGGTTTGGTTCATTAAACATTAACATGTCCTAATACTTGAGTCAACTCTGAAATCATTGGTTTTCTCTTACCCCGAGAACCTGTGGTCGCCCTTTGTTGAACTTCTTGATGCCCGCATACTGATGCTCATGGGCAGCGCCAGCAGTAAAGGCAGCAGCTGTGTAAGGTGCAGGCTGGACCTGGGTGACCACAACCATCCCACCCACTGTGGTAGCTGCAGATGAAGACATTTTTCTACTCCAAAAGTCTTGGGCTCTTTTAGACCTGCAGGAGGAGCAAAGTGAAGACGGTCAGTTCAGACCAGACCAAACCAGGTCAATAATGGATTCTCATTGATCAGTATGAAAATGACAACTATAGAAACAAAAGTGATCAGGTGACCAATCAGCAGACAGGAACAACACAATGTCACCAGAGTGTAGGATCTGCTAGAGCTCCATGGCTTGGACAAATGTCAAAATTCTACTCAGCTATAAGTAATATAGTTCAGACTCTACTCTACTGATACTGAAAATCTAATAAAGGGAAGTATCTGGAAGAAAATCTACCAACATTTTTAGTGGTTGGAAAACTCAGCTTTAGAGCTGCTGATATCCTGAAGTCCCACTGTAATAACAACAAACTTGCTCTGGTCCAGTGAACAACAGATCAGTTTCTTCAGTTTGGTTCTGTTTTTACTTCAGCATTGTGTCTCTCCTCATGCAATCGCATTGTTTTCCCTTTCTGTTTCAAAACTTTTATCCCTAGCCTCTGACCTTTTATGGTTAAACTTCATTCTTCATTTTACATCCTCTGTTTTCACAAAATGTTTTTTTTGATTTGTCGGAAATGATAAATGAAGATTCTCAGTCATGCAGGTCATAGTTAAGGTTAGAAAGTTTTGTTAAGGCCAAATTATTGTGGTAGGGAGCCGCATGGCAGAACTGACAGACCAGACTTAGCATTTGTGAAGACATTTTTTTGGCAAAGGTTCAGTTTTGACGTTCAGATCAGAACTGAAGAACCCTCTTGGATGAGAGGTGAAACATCCCATCTTAAAAACCTTATGTGGAGTTGTCTAACAAAAAAATGTACATGTACACACATACTGTATGTGTACAAATAGATTGCATGAAGACAATTATTAATATTATTCTTATTATTTGGTTTCAGATGAAACTAGACTCGTGAAGAACAAACAGACTTAGAGCAGAATTCTCTCTGATTGCTGAGCTCAGACCTCAGGTTTGTAACCACCACAGATCACATCAGTTTTCTATTGAAGTCTCCAGGTTGTTCCAGTAAACAGCTACAACGTCATCACATGAAATCGAACCCTCCCCCTCTTCCTGTTTGCTCAATAATATAGTCTCGGGAAGTATCACTGTGTGTTTAGGTGTTTGATAAAAGACGTTAGTTCATGTCAACATCATTTTTTTACCCTTGTGTGTGACAAAGAATTGGGGAAATCCATACACAGCCAAGAAAACTACTATAGTGTGTAAAATAATAATTATTTAGCTCGGTTTCCCTGAAGATATTCTCGAGGTTCTATCTTATAAAGTTATATCTATCTAAAGATCCATCTCTATATATGTTTAGGGATGTCCCAAACCAACCAATGAACAAATACCATTATACCACCAAAACAGATGTAAACATTTCAGGACTCTACATCGAAATTAGACAATTTGGCAAAATCCAGACATTGTGTTGTGGGATTTTCTTTATCAGAAGAAAAACTGATAGTGATTTTACTGATAGTACATAATTAAGTCAATATCGGACCAATAATATCGTCATATATATCGGACATCTCTTATAATGTCTTGTGAAGGTGTAAATAAGTTAATGCTCAAAGTTCAGAGAATTAAGTCTCAGCAGCAGATACAGAGGGCACATGTCATTGAGTTTGAATCGTTTAGAGCAGGGGTCGGCAACCTTTTACATCCAAAGAGCCATTTGGCACCAGTTTTAATGTAAAAGAAAGCACTGGGAGCCGCAAATATTTTTTTTGTATCTAAAATGGAGAGATGTGTATAAGAGACAGGAACAGGGGGAGAATGAAATTGGTATAAACAACGGTAGTGTTTTTTTTCTTTCGTTTTTTTTTTTTTTTTTGCAACATGGTTACCTGATTAATCTCCCCCAGTCAGTTCTGTTCAGCCCACGTCAAAACACACGTCTGTTTCTGGTGTCGTTGGTATGAAGTTGAACAAAGGAGCTTTAACAATTGAACCATTTTCTGTAGATCCAATGAAGATGACTGGTCAGTGTGAAGGACAGATGACCTTATTGTTGAGATCAGACTGATGTGAGTGTTTATCTGAATCTCATCTTTGTTCTTTTCACTGTAGTGACACAATCCCATCTCTAAAGCTGCTGTTAGACATGACTGTTGAACTCAAGTTAATGAATATAAATGAAAATCTATAGTCAACGTGATTATTGAGTGAGTATGACGATCAACTAATGTCCTTTATTGCAGTTTTTTTTAGTCTGTTCACAGTGCTGAGTCATGCCGTTCAGACACATTACAGACATTACAGACGCTCAGACATTTGCTGCGTGCTAAAAAAATAAATAAATAAAAAAAATAAATAGGTAATATTACTGAACTCCCTGCCTGCTTTTCCCTCCTTTGCTATGACGGTGGGAAGGGGGAAGAGCACTCGGTTCGGCAGTCTCCGTATGCACGCTCCATGACTGCGCGTATCATGAAATCACTTCACCCTCCCTCCCCGACGTTTTCATATCCTCGCTTCAAAACTGCGGGTAAATGGAACTTCTTCTCCTGAACCACTGTGCACAATAATACACTTTTATTAAACACATACATTTAATAAATATAATTACGGTCGCTGAGGCTTGGGAAAGTAATGAGGATGAGGTAACGTAAAATTTTATTTTAATAAAATAATTATTTATTTTCCAAAGTCACAGAGAGCCACATTAGAAGGATGAAAGAGCCACATGTGGCTCCGGAGCCACGGGTTGCCGACCCCTGGTTTAGAGCTTCGTCATTAATGTATCCTTCAGGTTTCGTCACGTTTATTTTGGTCGAATTCACATTGTTTGAGTTTTTATTTATTTATTAACCCAAACTTTGACGTCGACTAGCTAAATGAAAAAAGTAAAACAGAAAAAGAACAGCTCTCACCTGAATTGACACTCTTGGCGTTAGAAGAAGTAAACGGTGACTGATGGTGACAGACAAATCCTCTCTGATAATGG
Source organism: Paraplagusia blochii (assembly GCA_016785265.1). Classification (NCBI taxonomy): domain Eukaryota; kingdom Metazoa; phylum Chordata; class Actinopteri; order Pleuronectiformes; family Cynoglossidae; genus Paraplagusia; species Paraplagusia blochii. The sequence continues at coordinate 132,446 of JAFBJS010002876.1, read as the reverse complement.
TTCAAAGTTTTTAACACTTCATGGGCGACCGACGGTCGTCTGAAGGCGGGGCCGCGACTGGACTGTGATACACAAAACTGTCTGCAGATGGCACCAGATGTCGACACACTTTGTGAGGACTTCAATCAAATATCGAAACGTTAGCATGCAGTTTTGCCACTTGTTATTGTCGTCATATAGGTATATGACGATATACGATATATACGAAGGTATTATATCTTCGTTTAAAACAATAACAACAACGATGCGGTCAAAGCTGCCTGTTTAGGCAGCCAGATTCTTCTTCTTCTTCTTCGTCCAGCTTGGCCATGATCATGATCCAACAGTGGAGATTATTACTTTAGTCACCCGTTCCCCCAGGAACATACATGCCGATCTTTTCCACACCTTGACCAATCCTCTATTGGCGGTGAACAGGTGTAAAGTTTGTTACTTCCTAGTCATTCAAAGCCAATTACACTTTTTTCCTTCACATAGACATTTACGGAAAGCATGTCCTCCAGCAGTGTAGAGTTGCTACTTGTGGTACTATAGTGTTGTTTACCTCGTGAGGTTTTTGTTGTGTCCGTCCTGAGCCCAGAACTGCGTTAGCACAACCAACATTAGGAGGAGGTGACCTATACCAGACTGTTCCATTGAGTTCTGTTCTTTTCCAGACAGTCCCTAGCTCAAACCTGTGGTATTGATCGTCGTAATGTCGTGCACATTTCCACTCCCATCCAGATAGTACACTATTATCTTCTCAGGGCCAGCTTGATGTAGAGTTGCATGTCTGGTTCTTTGCTGGCCATTTTGGTACTTGGTCGTCTACCCTTGAATTGGTATAAGTGAAACAGAGGTTATTTAGTAATTGTATATTGTTATAATTACTCAAACATGTTTTGTTTTGTATGCCTGACACCGTTGGTATGTTCCTGTGTAATGGTGTGAGCCATTTGACGGACAGGTGGTTGCCTCCAATTAGGCCACCCGGAAAGGGTGGGCTGAGGTATTTTCATTTAAAAAAATCAGCGATATTCTTTCTCTCCCGCTTTCTTCTGTCTCTGTGGGAGAGGTGAGTGGTCTTTTATAGCTTTAATTTTGATGTACTTATTTACTCCCAGTGTCTCTTTACTTATTATTTTGTATTGTACATTGTTTGTCTCTCACTCTCTCGCTCTTTCCTCTGTCTCTGTGGGAGAGTGAGGAGATATTGAACTTGTTTTGGCAAGCATTAGCACGGAGCATTTTTGGAACAACACAACGCAGAGGCTACTCCGGTTACATAAGCTGTTCCACTCCTTGGATCCCTCATTCCTTTAATCTCACAGTGTTCTCATCCCTCCCACCGCCGCTAGACCCCCGACATTTCAGCTGAAATCAAAATTTACTGTTGCCATCCCTGGCATTGTTCAACTCCAACTCCAACCACCCCCATGTCCTCGCTCACCGCATCCATAATTCTCCTCTATGTCTCCATATCCAGCATTCCTCTCCCAATATAACCACTGTCCCTCCTCTGAACATGACCAAACCCTCTTAATCTGGCTTCTCTAGCTTTTTCTCCAAACCTCTGTCTGACCTATTCCCAGTGTCTCTAATCCATACATCATGGCTGGTCTCACAACTGTCCTGTAACTTTCCTTCACCTTAGCTGACACTCTTCTATCACAGATCACTCCAGAGACCTTTCTCCAGTTGTTCCATCCTGCCTGTACTCTATTCTTCACCTCTCTTCCACAGTCTCCACTACTGTGAACAGTTGAGCCTAAGTATCTGAACTCCTCCACCTTCTCCACCTCTGCTCCTTGTAACCTCACCACTCCACTGTTCCCCCGTTTCATTCACACACGTACTCGGTCTTGCTATGACTGACCTTCATTCCTGTTCTCTCCAGTGCAAACCTCCATCTCTCTAGGTTCTCTTGTAGCTGATGCCTGTTCTCACTGCAGATCACAATATTATCTGCAAACATCATGAACCTACAACAATAATGTCATAAATCTAACATCAAAATTAACAGCCCATCTATATATGTATATTAACCTACCACAATAATGTCATAAATACCACTCAGTAATCTAATGTGTAATGAATTTCAATATTTTTTTTCTCAAACCAATCACATTAACAGGAATATGTATTGTTTCCTAATGTTTTGAAACCAATCGCCCCATCCACTCATCAGTGCATACTTACAACTTACAAGGTAGATATCAACAGCTTAAAAAACTACAAAAGGATAAAAAAAATTCTTTAATGCCTTTGGATTAGATAAGCCAATAAAATAAAATACACTCCTCCAAATCTCTTACCTTAGAAACAAAGTTCTCTGAATGTTTAGGGTTCATGTTTTCTCCAGATAAACATAAAAGAGTATTGTGTTAAAAAAAAACATTAATCATGACTAGAAAAAGTAAAAAGATATATTTTCCAGAGTTAGTTGTTTGGTGTTAGTTCTGACTCCATTATTGAACAACATGAAATTACAACAGTGAAGATGGATATGTGTAGATGATCCTGGTGCTTTCAGATGGTCAGATTGGCGCAATCCGGTCAGGTGATCACATTGATGAATATGGCGGAGGGTGAGCCATTGCCTCTTCCTCTCCTGAACTTTTTAGAAACTGCACCTGTAAAGACACCGTCGGCCAAATGTTACATGCTGCTCTATCACTGAGTCTGTCTGCCCCAAACTGTTGTTGCACAAACTGACCCCAAGACTAGCAGTTTCTGCATGTCTGACAAAATCGCTGATTTTTTTCTATGGACTCTGGTACTTGAGATTCTGCTGTTTTCACATGGATATAATTGTCATGTTATGGCCTCACTGACATAGAGACAGTTGAACTGACCTGCTCTGTGTTCATTGCTGCTGCTTCACCAGAGGCCACAACTGTTGAAGGTACAACCAAAACTCTCGTAGGCTGGAACACACACAAAGAAATCAATTAATCAACTTCATCCCCCTATCTGTTAGTCTCCGTGGCTCACAGGGAGAGTTTGCACCACACAAATCCCTTTGCTCCCTATTGTGAGTCTTCCTGTGGGTGGTGAGCCCACTGGTAAATTATGAAGCAACCTGGCGTCTAGTCCAATCCAACTTGGGGCCGGTGGGACTAAAGACCTTCCTTCCTTAACCATAAGGCCAAAATTATTGTTGTAAACGTTAAAACATATCTTGATTTACCTAAGGTACCTTAAAAGGGGAATTATCCATCAAATCAACTAGTTTCAGTTAACTGAGATGTTAATATAACAAAAAAATTGGGTCAAATTACATGTTTCCCAAACTACATGAATATAACAAACAAACCCACCAAATATTGGGATTAAAATAAAGTCTATTGTCCAAACACATAATATTGTGAGTGCATACATGCTGAAAACAAACTGTTACTTCCTCTTATCGCAGTCACCAATAATCACTTACATCATTACAGCAACACATGGCAGTACAGGCATAAGCTGCCACAGTGATGGAAACAACCAACTCCAGAAGACTGAAAACTGCAAGGACACCTGAGACACCCTGTAACATACCCTATACAGAGAAACAGAAGACATTTTATTCTGTTTCTTCACATACACATGCTCATGTCAAAGGTGACACAAAACCAGCTCTGCTTCTGAATAGTTCGCACCCCTCCCATGTAAGGCCCCCTGTTAAGAAGAATGGCATCCATGGTGTGAATGATGAAGATGATGGCGGCAGCAACTGACGCTATCACACTGACGATCAGGGCAGATTTCACCTATAGGGGGCAGCAGAGAGTCAGTAGTCATGTGAAACTCAACATCCTGTCCTAGCTGAGTTTTGGTGTTAAACTAACCAGGCAGTGGGTGAGGTGAATCCCAGCAGCTAAAGTCAGAGATCCAGCTGCGATGTACTAAAACAGAGAGACAGCAGCATTTAGGACACTGGTTGGACTGGACTGGACATTAACATTGGAATGTGGACTGTAACCAAATTATTTTCTTTATGGCCATTGGTCTGACCAAAAATTCCTGATTTTATCCTAGGACCTTGGTGATGCAGAATATGAGGTTCACAAAGTCACTTCCACAATTAAATTCTAACACTGATATAAAAATGTAACAAGTAATAATCCAAATAAAAATATCTCTTTGCTTGTGTGTTAGGAAAAATTATATTGTATTTTACTTACCAAGTGAATTTCATATTGAATTTGTGCAATTTGTACACTGCTTCGTAATCTTTAGAGAAAGACAAACTGAACATTTGGTCAAAAACTAAATAACAGGATGTTTTGCAATCTGCATAAGTGTATAGCAGACATGGTCCTGTCCGGTTTCAATGTTTTGAAAAAGGAACAATTGCAGAGCAGTGGAAAAACCCTACACTCTGTAGGCGTAACTGTCTGTATGCAATAAGAGTGTATAAAATGTGTCTTCCAAAGTCTTCTTTGGTCCAGTTCTGTATGTAATCATTGCACTAAACTCGCTTCTGCAGTTAAAGGAATTGACTTGAGTTGTGACTCTTAGCCTTTTGTGTGATTTAGGAAGCCTGGGTGTGAACTAAAAGCTATATTTGACAGTCCTTTTAACAGAAAAGTTTCCTGACATTGTCCTACTGCCTAAGTCCAGTTCTACACATTCAGTACATACAGTCAGTATTATTTACTCAGTGTGTGACAGTATAATCTGAGTCCTGTGGGCAATACTGCTCCTGAGTGGCAGACTTACCAGGGCAGCTCCCCAGACGAAGCAGCCGCTGTAAACATAAATTGTAGGATAAAAAGCTAGGAAGGTGATTCCCAGCAGTAGGACCAGCAGGCCCACCATGATCTGTATGGTCTAGGAATAGGATGAGAAAGAAAAAGAGGAGAAACAGGACAAATGATTCATCAATCCATTGCTCTCCCAAATCCCACTGCACCTTAGCAGTTCCTGGTGAACCTTCTTCAAGGTGGTCAGCTCTTTGGAAGCCCTAACACTGATTCGTTCTTGCCCAGAAAGTGAACCCTAGAGTTCCACACCACTGACAGAGACAATGACCCATGACTCATGACAATGACTTTGCCTATAACTGGCACTGCATTAAAGATACCAGCAAAAAGGTAATATTGAGCATCCCTGATCTGGACCAATCAGCCTGGTTTGGTTCATTAAACATTAACATGTCCTAATACTTAAGTCAACTCTGAAATCATTGGTTTTCTCTTACCCCGAGAACCTGTGGTCGCCCTTTGTTGAACTTCTTGATGCCCGCATACTGCTCATGGGCAGCGCCAGCATTAAAGGCAGCAGCTGTGTCAGGTGCAGGATGGACCTGGGTGACCACAACCACCCCACCCACTGTGGTAGCTACAGATGAAGACATTTTTCTACTCCAAAAGTCTTGGGCTCTTTTAGACCTGCAGGAGGAGCAAAGTGGAGACGGTCAGTTCAGACCAGACCAAACCAGGTCAACTGGTCATTAATGGATTCTCATTGATCAGTATGAAAGTGACAACTATAGAAACAAAAGTGATCAGGTGACCAATCAGCAGACAGGAACATCACAATGTCACCAGAGTGTAGGATCTGCTAGAGCTCCATGGCTTGGACAAATGTCAAAATTCTACTCAGCTATAAGTAATATAGTTCAGACTCTACTCTACTGATACTGAAAATCTAATAAAGGGAAGTATCTGGAAGAAAATCTACCAACATTTTTAGTGGTTGGAATGCTCAGTCCAGTGAACAACAGATCAGTTTCTTCAGTTTGGTTCTGTTTTTACTTCTGCATTGTGTCTCTCCTCATGCAATCGCATTGTTTACCCTTTCTGATTCAAAACTTTTATCCCTAGCCTCTGACCTTTTATGGTTAAACTTCATTCTTCATTTTACATCCTCTGTTTTCACAAAAAAAATTTACAGTTAGAAAGTTTTGTTAAGGCCAGCTTATTGTGGTAGGGAGCCGCATGGCAGAACTGACAGACCAGACTCAGCATGTCTTAAGACATTTTTTGGCAGAGGCTTCTTCAGTTTTGACGTTCAGTTCAAAACTGAAAAAGCCTCTTGGATGAGAAGTGAAACATCCCATCTTAAAAACCTTATGAACAGTTGCCTAACAAAAAAATCTGTACACATACTGTATGTGTACAAATAGAATGCATGAAGATGACCCTCATCATTATCCTTACTATTTGGTTTCAGATGAGACTTGACTAGTGCAGAACAAACAGACTTAGAGCAGAATTCTCTCTGGTTGCTGAGCTCAGACCTCAGGTTTGTAAACATCACAGATCACATCAGTTTTCTATTGAAGTCTTTGGTTCTGATCCAGATTATTCCAGTAAACGGCTTCAACGTCATCCGATGATCCTCCCCCTTTTCCTGTTTGCTCAATAATATAGTCCCAAGAAGTATCACTGTGTGTTAAGGTGTTTGATAAAAGAAGTTAGTTCATGTCAACATAATTTTATACCCTAGTGTATGACAAAGAATTGGGGAAATCCATACACAGCCAATGAAACTACTACAGTGAGTAAAATAATTATTATTTAGCTTAATTTCCCTGAAGATACTCTCGAGGTTCTACCTATCTAAAGATCTATCTCTACATTACCAATACCATTATACCACCAAAACAGATGTAAACATTTCAGGACTCTACATCGGAATCTGACAATTAGGCAAAATTCGGGCATTGTGTTGTGGATTTTTTATTTTTTTATGAGAAGGAAAACCGATAGCGATATTACTGATATTACATAATCAAATTAACAGATACAGAGGACACATGGCATTGAGTTTGAAGGGTCTAGAGCTTTGTAATAAATGTATCTCTCAGGTTTTATCACGTTTTATTGGTAAAATTCACGTTGTTTGAGTTTTTATTTATTTACTAACCGCGCAAAATATGACGGCGACGAGCTAAATGGAAAAAACAAACAAACAGAAAACAGAAAAAGAACAGCTCTCACCTGAATTGACCCTCTTGGCGTTAGAAGAAGGATACAGTGACTGTTGGTGACAGCCAAAAACTTCTCTTTTAACTGTTCAAAGTTTACAATACTTCATGGTCATTGGACAGGAGTGGTTGTCTGAAGGCGGGGTCGCGGCTGGAGCTGTGATACCTAAAACTGTCTGCAGATGGCACCATTAGAATGAAGTTTTGCCACCTGTTATTATCGTCATATACTATACAATGATATACGATATATACGAAGGCATTATTACTTCGTTTAAAACAATAGTAACTATTGTAACCAGTAACAATAATGCCATAAAACAACGATGTAGATCATAAAACGTCCCTCTCTCACACATAATCACAGTCACAGTCACACAGACCCGTTTATAAACCGTAGACGTTCCATGATTCCTGTAACGTTACCTAAATTTGTCCAGAGAACAGTGAGGCTGCGGGTTAGTATAAGCCGCTGTATTAACAGGTATAACGTTGTCATATTGCGTTGTTACAGGACTGGGAGACATGGTCAGATCGTTTGCGTGAATGTGACTGACAGGTGCGGCGAGGGTGAGAAAGTAAAGGAGACGCTATTCGAAGGAGTAAAAGGAGTCGTTTTGAAAATAAAAATGGCGGCGCCAGACAGCTATATATATATATGTGTGTGTGTGTGTGTGTGTGTGTAAATATATATACTGTATATATATAATATACAAATAGTACATACAATGTATACATACACGCATACAATGATTTCCTTTTTGCTTTAATCACATCATGATACGTGAGAGTGCACATACAAGCCTATTTCAGAATATTAAAATACAAAAGGATGAAAAAATAAAGTCTTTAAGAAATAACAATCATCTGGTCAAGACAACCATTAAAATGGTTTCGAAGGTAAATCCTAAAATTAGCTTGTCAAAATACATTAAACTCCAAACTTTGTCTTCAACAAGAATGAGATAAAATGGTGACCAATCTTACATCAAGGCCTTGGGGTATAAAAACCCTCTTGAACTAGCCTGCAATTATACCAATGTTAGTGGGTGTATGTCACTTCATAGTGGGAAGATTTTTTTTAAATTAATCATGAATTTGGTCTCTACCAAAAACATCTTCAGCCATCTCCTCCTCTCAGCCCATGGAGGACATGGTTACCTCTTCAGACCACCACACATTCTTTTTCTCCATGTTCAAGGGCAGTCCATTTTTCTCAACTTTTTTTTGTTAAATACCCACTGCTGACTTGAAACCAGGTATTTCCTGGTTATCTTGAACTAACTTTTGAGCTCCCAAACTAGTAATTCTGTAGTATTTACTTGCAAGTATGTTTAGAAGTAAGGTCAGGAACCAGAACCAGCATTGAGCCTTGTTGGTGTGTCAACTAGTCCACCAAGACCATGAAGGTTCTGATGTATATAGACCATCAACACGGTCAAAATTTTCTCTGGCACCTGGTTTGAAAATATAAACAGAGATAAACATATAGTGTTATGTTAATAGATACATTTAGCGTGGAAAGAAGGCAGATCAGCACGTGACTTTTGACTTTTTTTGACTGAAAGTAAAAATATATTTTTTTGTGTGAGTAAGTTTGGTTTTAGTGCTGGACATGTGAAGACGACGCTGATGCAATCCAGATGATTAGATTGGCGTAGTCATGTCAGGTGATCACATTGATGTATACGGTGGAGGGCTAGGCATGGCCTCATTTTCTCCTGAACTTTTCAGAAGCTGCACCTGTAGAAACACAGTCGGCCACACGTCACAGGCTGCAAAAAGTAAAAGTTCTGTCTGTACAATGTCACTATGTGCTGCTTGTTACAAATAATAATTTACTAAACTATTTTAAACATAAAAACATAGGCATAAACTAATATATTGATGATATAAAGGAATAATAAAAAAATATGCTATGGGCTTACTGACAATGGAAAGTTGAACCGACCTGCTCCATGGCAGCAGTTTCACCAGAGGCAGTTGCACCAGAGGTCAAAGCTGTTGCAGGCAGAATCAAAACCCTTGTGGGCTGGAACACACACACACAGTGGTTAGTTCCTCAGAACTACAGAGCATCGCTAAGCATTACACAACCTTCCTTCCCTGTGGGATACAGTTGGAACAGAAACCAATTGCGGTATACCACCTTTGCATTAACTAGCAGTTAACACAGATGAGTTTTGTGTAGTGAACAACTTTTTTATCTATAACTTTATAGATTCTGCATGCCAGTTGCATCTTTATAAAATCTGTTTTTGTGCATTGGTCTGCGTGCTGGGCTACCTATGCTTAACTTGTTGAAAGTGGAAAATAGTGGTCAGTCAGAACGGAAGTGGACATTGTGTTTGGGCTTTTTTAGGATATACTGATAAGCTTGCTCCCAGGTTGAATCTAGGGAGATAAAGTAACGTTGCATAAAAGTGTCTTCATAGCATTTCTTCTTCGACCATTCTTCCCAAAAGCGCCTTGGTGAGGTAGCACACTGATGTTTGTTGAGAAGGCCCGGCTCTCAGTCTCCTCTCTAATTCATCCCAAATGTGTTCTATTGGGTTCATGTCAGGACTCTGTGCCGGCCACACCAGTTCATCCACACCAGACTCTGTCATCCATGTCTTTATGGACTTTGTCAGTCCTGTTGGAAGTCAAAGGGGCCAGCTCCAAGCTATTCTCACTACGTCGTGAGCATGGAATTGTCCAAAAAGTTTTGGTGTACTGGAGCATTCAAAGTTCCTTTCATTGGAACTAAGTGCCATAGCTGAATTCCTGAAAAACATCCCCACACTATACTCCCTCCTCAACCAAATTTCACACATGTACAGAGTGTGGCAAACTGTTTAATAAAAAAAACAGCGACTACATTTAAATTTCATTTCTGGTTTTCCTCTTTTCCTCAACGGAATCGTTTAATATTTTTGTAAATTGTCCCTGAATCTAAACAGAGCCTTTAATCCGGATTTAAGTTGGACCTTTTTGTGAGTAAAAGATTCACACCCCTATTATATATATATATATATATATATATTAACCTACCACAATAATGTCATAAATGCAACTTAAAATAATCACAATTAACAGCCTATCTCAGTAACCTAATGTGTAAAAAAAAAAGATTATTTTAATTAACAAGACCTGTGAACTTGAATACAATAAAATGCGTCCATTTCACCCTATAAGCCCCTCTGACAGAGAACTCGTGCATCCTGTTGGTGTGTTACAGTATTAGTGTAACTTCCAGTGGGCTCAAAACCCACAGGAAGGCTCACAGTATTGTGCAATATAATTTTGGAACTGCAACTCGTATCGCAAAAGAGGATAAAGATGAATGAATGAATATTATTAGTATGTGCAGCTTTTTATGTGAACAGCCCTTCATTTCAATATTTTTCTTAAACCAATCAGATTAACAGGTGTATGTAATGTTTCCTAATGTTTTGAAACCAGTCGCCCCCATCCACTCATCAGTGTACACTTACATCATCTTGACAGCAGCAGACGGTGTTACAAGCGTAACCTGCCACAGTGATGGCAACAATTAACTCCAGAAGGTTGAAAACTACAAGGATGCCTGAGGCGCCCCGCATTCGGCTCTGGAAAGAGGCAGAAGAGATTGACATCTGTTCTCAGAGACATCTCTTCTACTCTTTTACAATGTAACCAAAAATATTATTTAGACAGAAAATTGCAGTTTTGCATCTGAACATCTGGTACCTCATACATGGCGCAGCTGTACATCCCTCTATTCTCTGGGTAGCCATAGTAGCGACAGCTCACAATAAGAATGGCATCAAAGACGTGGATGGTAGTGATGATGGCAGCAGCAACTGCTGCTATCACACTGACGATCAGGGCAGATTTCACCTGTGGGGGCAGAGAGACAGTAGTCATGTAAGGAGTCAAATTCCAGCGTCTCCTCGCTGTGCACTTGTGGAAAACTAACCAGACAACTGGTCAGTCGGAACCCGGCAGCTACTGTCAAAGATCCAGCTGCGATGTACTGAAACAGAGAGACACCAACATCTGGTACACTGGGTGGACTGAATTGGACACTCTGGGTTCAAGGGCTGTGTCAGATCACAGTGACCACAAGAACCTTTGAAAATGTAGACTGAAGACATTTTAATTCAACATTGTTTTTAAAGATAAATATGTTACTTTTAGCCTATATCAAATTTTATGGAAAATGTCTGATTACCAGACCAGAACCCCAGACAAAGGAGCCACTGTAGACTCCAATGGAATCAGCAAAAGGTGCCATGGAGATGCCCAGCAGGAGGACCAGTATGCCCACCATGATCTGAATGGTCTGCGAAAAGAAGAAGTAAATCAAAGGTTAAACCATCTTCTCTTAATCTCTACTATGCACCTATGCGCACCTATACTATGCACCCATACGAAATATCTGTAACAAATCGTTATGTTTGTTAGATATGTTTTTACGATAATAAAAACCTGAGAAAGCCATGCCGTGGTTTTGGTAGGATCTAGCAGTGGGCAGGTGAAGCCGCACCACCCCGTTTTCATGATTTGCCAATAGGTTTTTCTTCTTTTGATTCAAGTGAGGGATTCAGTGACGGTGACATCTAATGGACAACTGAGGTCATAGCGATCTTTTAACCCCATGAGTGACCCCGGTTCAGTCCTTACTTATCAATGAAAGCTCAAAAACAGAGAATTGTGGTATTTCAAGTTTTTTGTCAATTGAAAAAAAGTCAAGGGCCTACTTTTAAGTGAAACAAGCATTTCAGTCTGTGACATGTGGGATGTCCCTGAACGGTGGTTTGCTGGCAAATGTCCAACATAGAATGGCTCAAGAAATGTCTAGACGTTTAGTAAATCTGTGGGCTCACCACCCACAGGAAGGCTCACAATATGGTGCAATGTGATTTGGGTGGTGTCAACTGCCCCTGGCGCCACCCCTGCGACCCGGCAATGGACAAGCAGAAGAAGATGAATGAATGAAAAAAAGTCAAGGGCCTACTTTTAAGTGAAACAAGCATTTCAGCTCCGCGTACAATGTAAATTATTTCTATTTACGTCTGTGACATGTGGGATGTCCCTGAACGGTGGTTTGCTGGCAAATGTCCAACATAGAATGGCTCAAGAAATGTCTAGACGTTTAGTAAATCCATTGTCTTGAATGAGTGAGATGGACTGGTTGCGATGCGCTCCATGATTTTTGTTTTTGTCTTTTGCAATTGGGTGTTCTTCACCACATTTAACTTTGAGTCTGTGAGAGACAGCTGCGTTGTTGTTGTTGTTTCAGTGAATGCATTCCTAGTTCTTTTGTTTCACTTCAGTGCATTGAACACGCCGTGTCATAACCCTTATAAAAATGCACTTTTAAGCAGGATTTAGCTGAGGCAATTCTCTCAATTTATAAGAAGTCTTTGGTAGGACATCAGAACAAAATTTGGGAAAAAAATAACAAACATGCTAAGTAGCTTAGAACTTAGAACACATTGATCCTTCTTACCCCAAGCACCTGTGGTCGACCTTTCTTGAACTTCTTGATGCCCACATACTGCTGAGAGGCAGCAGCAGCAGTGTCGGGTGCAGGATGCACCTGGGTGACAACAACTACCCCGCCCACTGTGGTAGCTACAGATGAAGACATGTTTCAACTCCAAAGATCTTGGACTCCTCTAGACCTGGAGCAGGAGTAAAGTAAAGACAGTCAATCCAGACCAGTCCAGATCAACTAGTCTACAGTAAAGTCACTGGTTTAGAGTTTGATGTGACCCACAGGAGAGGGTGACAACAAAGTAAAACCAAAGTACCAAATGACATGTGACCACTCAGATGGGAACCACATTCGGAGGTAGTTTTTTTCAGTCGCATTACTATCTGCCCACAGTTTTTGCCTCAAACTGCCACACTGCACATGAATGAACATAAACACGGAGCAGAAGACAAGTCAACAACAGAGAGCAGCATGGCAGAATTGACAGAGCAGATTGAGCTTGTTGTATTTCCCTGTTCTACCTTTCCAGGAAAATATGCTTTTGTTTGCCAAGCAGTATTCTCACTGTGCCTTAGAGACAAACTGTGAGCTTCCTTCCTCCTTCTCGTCTTAATTTACATTAACATATACAACATTACATTACAATACCTTTGGCAAACACTTTTATCCAGAACATAAACACAAACTATAAATTAATTAAAATTGTTAAAATCCAGATACTCTGATCCGTATTCTTCCTTTTTGTTTATAGATAGACAGACAGTAGTTTATTAATACCTCAGGGGTTTCCCTTGTGGAAATAAGCAATTAATCAAGGAAATGTTTGCTTTGTTTACACTACCTCATTCCTTAAGGGTTGTTTTGTGGGTCAGAAAAAAAAAGCCCACCAAAGGCATATGGCCCCCGGGCTTTAGTTTGTACATTTGACAAGTCCTACGTGGGGCAGTTTTGGCCTCTGTGTGATCTAATAATAATGTATGAACACAGTCTTGACCTATTTGGTTTCAGCACATTCAGGACTAGTCCAGAACAAACAAAACCAGAGCAGAGCTCCTCTGACTTCTGTCAGACCTCGGGTTTGTAAACATCACAGATCACATCCGTTTTCTACCAACGATCTTTGTTTCAGATCCAGGCTCTTGCAGTGTAAAGTATTAAGGTCATCACATGAAATCAACTGTACTGTTTCTTCCTGTTTTCTCGCAGACTGTTGCTCAATATCGTCCCCTAGAGGATAACGGTTTGCCTTCAATGGTGGGGGTTGATAGCGCGTTGTAGAGACATATTTTGTGTTTAAAAAAAAGGTTTTGTTTGTTTTTCTCCCGTGTGTGGGTGTGAAGGGGAAGTGGATCGAGTTTCCTTCAGTTCGCAAGTTGAGAGACACCAATTACGACTACATACAAGCTTTTTTTTTATCAATTAATCATCTTTTTCGATCTGCGTTTCGTTTCTTAGTTGAAGTTTTCAGCTTTTAGTTCGTTTTGTTTAGTGGGACACAACATGGAAAGGTCATCTCAGGCTACTCCGAATGACGTCACCGTACCCTAACTACGTAAACTGCGGAGAATTTCGATTAAACAGAGGTTTAAATCATTAGAAAACGTAACAAATTTTCGTCGGTCTATTGTTTTTTTTTTTTTTACATAGTTGGAATTTAACAGCGAAAATGTGAGCGAGCAGAAACGAAAAGCTAATTTTAATCTTTTCTGTAAAAGTACGAAAATAATAACTGTTCTCACCGGATCTGATCCCCTCAGGCGTTGAAAAGCGTTTAACTGTTACTGACGAAGTGACACTTGACGTCTTGCTGCCAACCGTCCAACTGGAGCTACAACTGGGGCTGGATGTCTGAGGGCGTGGCTTTGTATCATACATATAGCTGCCTGCAGAGGGCAGCAAAGCTCAGTTTTCAATGCCAATATCTCCATCACCTTCATCGTCATCATTCTTCTATAAATCCCAAAGAGATAATGTTCTTAAGTATAAGGAGACTTCAATCTAGCCGATACAAGTTGTATAAAATATTGTATGTTATATATGAATTGTAGAATTAACAATTTATTGTTTTAGGGCTGTTAAAAGCTACAGATAAAGAGGATTTGTTTGTTCCAGATAAAGAAATTAAAGTTTTTAGATGAGAAAAACTACATTAGATACTGTACATAATGCGTAGTTTTGCATCTTGTTATTATCATATACATATATACTACGTAGATAGAGGCATTATTACTACTACAGAGACAGAAGCATTATTAAAGTATTCAAATTATTAATGCCATTTAACAAGGTAGATCATAAAATATCTCGCTCTCACACATCTTCATAGTCACAACCTGTCATATACTAAAGACTTTCCATGATTCCTGTAATGTTAACTGAATATGTCCAGAGAACACTGAGCTATCGGGTTAGTATCGGCAGCCACAGGTGTGGCAAGGGTGAAGACATTAAAGGACACACTGTTTGAAGGTATCATAGCGTATATGCTATAATACACATTGTATTTAAGTGTATGTATAGAAATAGAAATACATATATATTGTAAATGCATGCAATGTAAAGATACAAACATACATTTTTTTTTTGGTTTTAATCACAACACCAGAAAGAAAGAAATGAAGTGCACAACGATGAAAAAATAAAGTCTAAAGAAATAACAATCAACTGGTCAAATCTATAGTTTCAAAGGTAAATCCTTAAATTAACCTGTCAAAATACATTAACCTCAAATCAGAGACCATTCCCCTGGCTGCATTTTCTTGAGAGTATAAAATCCTGGTGCTTTCTGGTGAACCAACCTGTGATTATACTAATGTAGGTGGGTGTTTGTCACGGCATAGTACGAGTAATTTTTTTATTTATTATAAATTTGGTCTATACCAAAAAACATCCTCTGCTATCTCCTCCATGGTCTGAGTCTACCAAAGCGCTGTTTCCTCTGTAGTCACTACACATTCTTTTTCTCCATGTCCAAGGACAGTCACTTTTTCTTTTTGTTAAACCAGGTATTTCTTGATCTTCTTAAACTAACTCTTCAGTTTCTTTGTAATTTTGTAGTATTAACGTGCAAGCATGTTTAGAAGGTCAGGAACCAGAACCAGCATTGAGCCTTGTTGGTGTGTCAAGATAAATAGATATAGGTTTTCTCTGGCATCTGGTTTGGAAATATAAACAGAGATAAACATATAGTGTTATGTTAATAGATACATTTAACGTGAAAAGAAGGCAGACCAGTACATGACTTTTGACACCTCAGAGTAAAAATATATTTTCTAGAGTTAGTTTTGTTTTAGTGCCGGACATGTCAAAATGACCCTAGTGCAATGCGATGGTCAGATTGGTGGATTCAGATGATCACAATTGTGAATATGGTGGAGGGTTACGCATGGCCTCATCTTCTCCTGAACTTTTCAGAAACTGCACCTGTAGTGAAACAGTCAACCACATGTTATAAGCTGCTTTAGCACAGAGTCTGTCTACACCGGCCTGAAATATGGAGGGCCAGCCTTTCAAACAGTGGTTTGTTAATTTAATTCCCACTGCTGCTTATTAAAAATAACATTAATTTAATTTCAACATTCATCTAAACGTGAACACATATGTATAAACTCATATATTGATGATATAAGTAAAAATAATTAAAAATAAATGTTATGGTTTTATTGATTACCTAAAGTGGAACTGACCTGCTCCATGTTTATCGCAGCAGTTTCACCAGGGGCCAAAGCTGTTGCAGACACCAAAACCCTTGTTGGCTGGAACACATAGACACACACATTGATTGTTTAAATCTATTTTTCTAATCAACAACTCTATTGTTTCTGTATGCCAGTTGCATTTTTATAAAACCTGTTTGTGTGTGTGGGCCTGTGTGATGGGCTTCCTGTGCTTGACTTGTTGAAGGTGGAAAATAATAGTCGATTAGGATAAACTGATAAGCCTGCTCACAACTGTATTTTAGGGAGGTAGGGTGAAGAGGCATTAAAAATAAAGAACCATGTAAGAGCTGTCGGTCTAATGAACTGCAAATTTATATTTATAACAAGACTCCATGGCACCTTTACCCCATCATTATGCAAAATGCCCAGTTGCCAGTTTGCCAGGTATCATCTCATAGCAGCGATGACATTGACATCACAGTATTGTGCAATATATTTCAGGGACTGCAACCCCGTATGGGATAAGAAGCTATTAATTCCTTTTAAAGATAAAATGAATTCATAGTATTAGTATGTGCAGCTTTTTAAATATTTTTCTTAAACCACTCAAAGATACACGTATATGTAATGTTTCATGATGTTTTTAAAACCAATTGCCCCCAATCACATTGTCTATCCACTCATCAGTGTATACTTACATCTTGACAGCAGACAGTGTTACAAGCATAACCTGACACAGTTATGGCAACAATTAACTCCAGAAGAGTAAAAACTGTAAGAACGCCATGGACGCCCTGCCTTCGCCTCTGGAAACAGACAGAAGAGAGAGAGGACAAAGGTTTTTTATAATGCTTTGACTTGATTAACATCTGTCTTCAGAGACATCTCTGAGGACAGATCTTACCAAACAATGATAACTTAGACAAAAAAAATCCCAGTTCTGCATCTGAACATCTGGTACCTCATACATGGTGCAACTGTAACTCTCTATATACTCTGGGTAGCCATAGAGGTAGCAGCTACGACTAAAATTGGCATCAAAGATGTGGATGATACTGATGACGGCAGCAGCAACTGCTGCTATCACACTGACAATTAGGGCAGATGTCACCTGTGGGGGCAGCAGAGAGACAGCAGTCATGTAAACAGTCAAACCCTTCTTCCAACATCTCCACACTGTGCACTTGTGGAAAACTAACCAGACATTTGGTTAGTCGGATCCCGGCCGCTAAAGTCAAAGATCCAGCTGCGATGTACTGAAACAGAGAGACACCAACATCTGGTACATTTGGTGGACTGTACTGGACACTCTTGAGTTCAAGGGTCAGATTACGGTAACCACAAGGTCCTCTGAAAATGTGGACTGAAGACATTTTAATTCAACTTTCAAGAATTCAATTTTTAGCTTAGATCACATTCTATAGAAAATGACTTGATTACCAAACCAGAACCCCAGACAAAGGAGCCACTGTAAACTCCAAGGGAATCAGCAAAGGGTGTCATGGCGATACCCAGCAGGAGGTGCAGTGCACCCACCATGATCTGAATGGTCTGAGAAAAGAAGAAGGAGAACAAAGGTTAAACTATCTTCTTTTTATATTAATCTCTACTAATAAAATAATATCTACAGATTGATGTTATTTATTTGATATTAGCACAATTATGTAATATCAGTCAGAAATTGTTATGTTTGTTTGGGTATGTTTCCCTGATAATAAAAAAGCCATGCCATGGCTTTGGTAGAATCTAGCATTAGGCAGGTAAAGCCACGTTGCCTTGTTTTTATGATTTTACTATTTTTTTTTCTTTTTTCAAGTGACGGCTTCAGTGACGGTGACATCTAGTGGACAATAGAGGTCATAACGATCTTTTAACAGCATCACTGACCCCTGTTCAAACCTTGCTCAGCAATGAAAGCTCAAGCTTTTAACGGTTTGGTTCTAACATGTTGTACATATTCTTCTTCTCCTTTTAGCTTGTCCCTTTTTTCAGGCATTGCCACAGCAGATCTCCTCATTGGCCTTCCTCTCTGTGTCCTACCTGGCAGGTCCAGGTAGGACACCTGGACCTTCTCTTACAATGAAAACAATGGTAAGAGAAATGGTAAAGGTTTGTAACCATCTCCAATGTTCCTTGACTTGCTACTCTTCCACCTGGTCTCCTTCACACACAAAATATCTGCCATTCAGAGTTCCAAACTTCAGACTAACACTCATTAGAAGATATGTGTTGTGACATGAAAACAAACATGCTATGTATCAGTATGTGTTGGAATTAAAAGTGTTAGAAGTGTCTGGACAACTATAATATAATGTGAAAAAGATAATTTTGGACATCCCACATCTGGACCAATAAGCTGTGTTTGTATGGCTCCAGTCAATACATTGGTCACTCTTACCCCAAGCACCTGTGGTCGACCTTTCTTGAACTTCTTGATGCCCACATACTGCTGCTGAGAGGCAGCAGCAGCAGTGTCGGGTGCAGGATGCACCTGGGTGACAACAACTACCCCGCCCGCTGTGGTAGCTACAGATGAAGACATGTTTCAGCTCAAAAGCTCTTGGACTCGTCCAGACCTGCCCCAGAATGAGATTGAAGACAGTCAGTCCAGGCCAGTCCAGATCAACTGGCATGAGGTCACTGCTTTGTGGCCCACAGGAGAGGGCTGTCAACAAAGTAAAACTAAGGTACCAAATAACATCTGACCAGATGACCACTTAACAGACTACATTCAGAGGTAGGTTTGTGTGTAAGCCATATGTGTACTGTGCTATTTTGTGCCAATTTTTGTATGATTTTTCAGTCGCATGATAATCTAGCAATCTGGCCCAACTGACAGATCAGATTGAACACTTCTGCCAAGACATTCCTCGGTCTCGGACTTTTCCAGGGTATTTCCCTGAAAAAGTAGACCGGGGAATGTGTTTGTAGACCGTATTTGTTTGCCAAGCATTCATCTGAGGGCCTGTTTACATTCTTCATCCTCCTTGTCTAAACCTACATTAACATATTTTAAATGACAGTACATTTGGCAGATCCTATTATTCTGAACACAAACACAAAACCTAAATTTATTTTTAAAAAGTACTTCATTACAGTACTTCATTAATCGCTCAGGAGTTCCCTTCTTGAATTGAAGGAATTAATCAAAGGGTTGTTTCGTGGGCCAGATAAAAAGCCCACAAGTGGAATATGGGCTAGATTTCGCATGTGTGTGATGTAATCTAATAAAAATAATATATAAACACAGTCTTGACCTATTTGATTTCAGTACATCCAGAACTAGTCCAGTGAAAAAGCAGAACTTGCAGTGAAAAGCATTAAAGTCATCACCATGGAATCAGGTCCTCTGCTCAATATTGCCCCCTTGGAGGATAACTGTTTACCTTTCATGATGTGGTTTGATAGCGTGTTCTGCAGACATAGTTCGTGTTAAAAAAAAAGTAGTTTTGTTTGTTTTTTCCCCCGTGTATGGATGTGAAGGGGAAGTGGATGGATTTTTCTTTCGTTGTTGCTGGGGTTACGACTATAGACAATCTTCCTTGATCAATGAATCATCTTTTTCCATCTGCATTTTTTTTGTTAGTTAAGGATTTCAACTTTTAGTTCTTTCTGTTTGTTGTGATGTTACATGGAAATGTTTTAAATTTAACTGCGGAAATGTGACGTCAGCGAAAAGAATCCAAAACGTATCAAAATAATAACTACTCTCACCTGATGTGATTCCCCAGGCGGTGAAAAGAATTAACACTACTTGACAAAGTGACAACTGACGCCTCGCTGCTAACTGACGTCCAAAAACAAATAAATGAAGCAGGATGTGTGAGAACGTGGCTTTGATGAAGCTGTGATACACAAAGCGGCCTGCAGAGAGCATCAAAGCTCAGTTTTTAAACGTCAACATTTACGTTATCACCTTCATCGTCATCATCATCACTCTCGTCATATAATACATATAGTTAATAATAACATAGTTTCAAAATGTATTTATGCTCAGTGTGAAACCTGGGCCTGTTTCAGTGAACACAAAGTGTATATCCTGGCAGGAATGGTAGAAAGACACGAAACTCTCTGTTTTTAGATTTTTTAGTTTTTCAAGCTTGAGAAGCTCAGCTCACCTAGGATATCAGTGGTGTTATTTGGCCAACAGTAATCCCAAAATTACAATACAACAGCTCTCTGTTAACAAACAAGGTTTGTGGAATTGTTTTTTCTTTTGTCGACCCCTCATACTAGGGCCTGCAACTGGGTCAGAATTTTGTCCAGGTCCTTGTTCGGCAGTTGCATTTTTTTCTTCTCAAAAACTTCTCCATCTCTGTCACTTACTCGTCTTGCTGCCATAGCTGTTACGGTCACTGTTGCGTGTAGCGCGGTCGCGTAGCAATAACGCTGTTGTCTTCACGGGCATTCATAACCCCTGCTGCTATCTGCTGGAATACAAGAGTATTACACCAAAACTGCCTCACTTTATTACAGCGCACACACATTCAACAATGGTTAATTAGGTGATATTAGATAATTTCCCACGGTACACCTGACGATCTCTCACGGCACACATATTAAGAAGAAAATCATTCATGTCATTGTCTCAGTTTTTAACACTGTTTAGCTCTCACTGTCAGCTCTCAGTGATGAACCACCACTCAAAAAGTATGGAAGGAAAGCAAACTCCTAGTCCTTGTGATTCACACCACTACACACAACAAACTGTTACCTTTGCATTTGACCCATCACCAAAGTAAACAGAGGATAGTTTTGATTACCTGGGGAACAGTGAATGTTCCCCAGGTAATGGTCACCTGGCAGCTGGTGAACTCTAACCAGAAACCCTTCAAGCCAAAGTTCGGTTTCTTAACCACTAATCTTATAAGTAAAGATGTATTAACAACATTATGATTTTATGCCAATACAGTGTACCACAGGTGCCTTGAGGATGTTGAAGGAGAAGTACAGAGAAGGTCAGAAGGAGTTGGAATATGTTTGTGGATTTAGAAAAGGCCCATGACAGGGTGCCAAGGGAAAACTATGGTTTTGTATGAGGAAGTCAGGAGTGGCAGAGAAGCATGTGTTGAGAATCACCGCTCTAGACAGGCAGCTGATTTAGGCCATGACATTCTAGACTGGTCATCATGACATGAAAAGAGAATCAGGACACACATATGCACACAGACTTTGTTGTTCTTACTTTGTGTAACCTGAACACCCTCCTCCCTCGCCCCTCTGGTTTTTCCACTTCCCCTGGCTAACATGTTAGATAAGCATTTCGGCAGAGGAGGAGTCCAACCTGTGACCAGGTTGTTGTCATCAGGTACTGATCTCTGGTGTCAGATTCCTTCAGATCCTTTGGTTACACTTGTTTTAAATGATTGATTTAGTTTATGGTTTTCACTGAGCTCAGTGGTACTCTTTTGTGTATTTGTATATGGTCTTGTTGATCCATCCCTTCTCTTCTCTGTCGACTTTGGCTTCTGTTTGTAATCTGCTGAGTGCTGTCTACTCTCTGTGTAAATCTGAAGTGGTGGATGGAGTGGCCAAAAATTTTTTTGGACAATTCATTACTTATGACAAACCGCCATGGATAAGGATAAGTACCCTCTCCATCAAACTGTAGACAGACAGACAGACAGTGTCTTCCCGCAAAGTTTGCTCCAGCTCCAGCATTTCTTTTGTATCAACACTGCGTGTTTGCACATACATATATACACACATACATATTTATTATACACACTTGAGTGTTTACTTGAGATGCGAATATATAAATGTACATATTTTGATCTAGAGGAAAAAACGGTTTTGATACAGCCACTTAGTTGTGCTTTTTCTTTTATTTTCTTTGTTCTTAATACTGTTCCCTATTGTCACTGATTATAAAGCTGCTGCTACACTGCACAATAAAGTACTTCTTTTCTTATATTTTCTTGTGGCCCAGTGCCACTGTCTATCTTTCATAGGTGTAATACTCCAAGGTTGACATCCTGGACAAGATTGTATCCCAGTTAGGATGCTTGACTTCCATCAGGCCCAAAACATGTAGGAAGCTTTGCATCCTTTCCCTATTGAAAATTTGGGCTCTGTCTGAATTCTTTATTTTTTCATCTTCATCCTCTTCTCTGTTTCTAGGTCTCAGGGTCAGCATTCTCCACAATTACCCACCAAATCTAGCTTACACCATACTGTGACTGTTCCTGTGGATGAAGAGCCCAGAACTCAGAGCAACTTAGTTGTGATCTGACAGCTGGTGGATTCAAACCTAAGACACCTGCGGATCTAAGTACACCTTCTTAACCCCTGGGTCACCACTGCTGAAATATTAGAGTGCCTGAAAGCTTTCAACACTGAACTGGATTTACATACCATTTCATTTAGCATCTTAGCATTCTTTGCCTTTGACTTCTGAGCTATTTGGCTATTTGACCGTGAACAGGTTTGGGAACTATCCTACAGCTGTCACTTCATAAACAAAAGTCTGTTGACACTGATGATTATGGCCCGCATTCTCCACACTCATATGTCAGGGGTTCATCAATCATATTTGTTGTAGGGCCGGATAATCAATTAAAATCAGCAACATTGCTTAAAATAAAAAATCACACTTTTTTTTGTGAGGCATTTGCCCTGGCTAGACATAAAGTTTGACGTAGTCTAGGAAAGGAAGCCTCACAGGGAACCAGTGTCTGCACTCTGGCGTTCATTAGCTATATTTAGCTAATGTATTAGCCAGGGATTCTGTTGCTGTAGGCATCAACATATCCAGACTTTTCCAAAATTAATAATACATTGGCAATGTTGGCATAAAACTAATACAGGTTCAAAGAATAGTAATCTTTTTTTCTGACCTGTTATTCATACTGTTAAGCAGTTGAGAAGTACTGTATTGGGTGATTTCTGGAGACAAAGAATCTTTTTTTTGGCACATGTTGTTAAAGATAATAACAATGTAGGAGCCTACAATAGATCCAGATTGTTTAGAAGGCAAGAGCAAAAACAATAAATTAAATATATAAAATATAATATAATATATATATATATATATTTGTTGTTGTATATTTCATATATATATATATGAAATATACAACAAAAAAAAAGACATCAAGAAGACAAAATGTTAAAAATACAGATATAGTTCCTGACTTTTGGTTCTGTAGACTGAGCAGATGATAACTGCAGGACACAGAGAGGAGTGGGTGTGGTCCTGAACCCTAGTCTGCTCATTTGCATTTTGCTCAACACTGTTTACTCTGGAATAACATTTGCATCTTTTTCATGAGAGAGTAAAGAGAGAGAATTCGTCAAAAAGCCTTCAGGTACAAGAGCGTGACCAATGATGGTGATGAGGTTCCTGTCTAGTGAGGCACCGACGTCATCACAGTTAGATTTACAAATATGTTATTCAACATTATTCAACATTCAATTGGAAACATTGATGTGAATTGTTTAAAAGTTCATATCAGCAAGATCAAGATCAAGCATATACGGAAAAACTGTTATTATGGTCTATCCTTGACTTATAAATGATGAGAAGCTGTCTGGGGGCTTCCATTCTTCCTTGTATACAGTCCAACAAAATCCACTTTAGTTTTTACAGACGTTTTTCTGCTATGACATGGGGGCTGAGTCTAGCCCTGAGCAGTGGTTTTCTTTTACGCTCAGCACAATAATACATTTGACACATACAGGTGTTGATAATTAAAAATAAACACTGTGCTTTATATACACCATCTGAAATAATTACATTTAATTGAAATAATAAATGGGTTGGAACATTTTATTAGTGACATGCAGTGGAATGTCAAAACACTCTCTCTGTATTAAGGTCTTTCTATGGCAGCATAGAAATCCACGCGTAGAAATCCTAGAAAGCACTTAATAAAACGTAACCATTTAATTTATTTAAAATTTTATATTTCCATGATGACAATATATTCCAATAAATGGATCCCAAGAGATCCCAGTAAAGGGATCTTACACAAACGACAAAAAAAAAAAATCTTTAACCAAACAAAATAGTAAGAAGCAACTCTGTAATACATTTTAGATTCCTCAAAGTTGCCACTATTTACTTTTTTGATTGCACTGCAAACCCTTAAGGTTGAATGAAGGTTTAAGGTTTGAGTCCGCCAAGAACTCATCTGGTTGTGTGCTGTGTAAGAATGACTGTCAACCTGTCTTTCTGTGTCGGTCTGTCCCTTTGTCTGTCCATCTTTCAGCATGTCTGTCTATTTGACTGCCTGTCTGGCAGTCTGTCTATCTGTCCATCTGTCTCTCTGTTATTCTTTGTCAGTCTATATATCTGTCTGTCTGTCTGACTATCTGATATCACTGATTCATCTGTCCAACTAGTCTTACATAACCAGATTTATGTCAAACTAGCAGCCGGCTCTCTACAGTGGGACCTTACTGTGTCAAAGGTCACATGGTTTACTGAAGGGTGAGGTCTGCTGACCTGCTACTGGACTGGAGCCACTGGAAAAAGGAACCTTCTCAAATGTTTTTACAAAAAACATTCCGTGAGCAGTATACAGAAGCATGACTCAGAGGATACAGTATAAGGACCATGACTCAGCAGAAAGTTTGTTTGAAACTTCTTCACTGAAGATGTGGTTAAAACTGGTCAGTCTTCAGGACCAAAACATCAATGACAAAAAAAAGAAATTTAATCTTAATCTTAATCATATACAAATATAATATGTATAATTTGTTCAAAGCATCAAACAACAAAAGCCAGATGGGCAAATCTGTCCCACTGGGTAATTATATTTGGCCTGCAACATATATAACATCATATCAAATATGTTCTACATTTTCCGATATACAGGCCTTATATATTCGCAGCATTTGTGGCATTAGTGATGCAGGGTCTTTGTTAAAGTACAGACATTTTGTTGTTTTTTTTGGGTCTGTAAAAAACATTAAAAGGATCTGAAAAGGCTACAAACAAAGGCAAATACCACCGATGTGGGTTTTATTTCAGATTAGATTTGTGTGTTGATAATACTAGGCGACTATTTTAATGTTCCAAAAAATCAACATTTAATCAGGGGCTGCACTTGAAGACAGGCAAGACAGGCAGTTGCTTGGGGCTACAAACACTAGGGGGCCCAGTTTAAAAAAATAATTATTTGCTACTGGGTGGGGGCCGCAGCGATATGTTGCTAGCAGCCCAAGACACCCTAGTAATGCCCTGCATTTCATGTCAGTAATGTACTGACCCACTTTTGGGTCAGTACATTACTGGTGTCAGTACTTCATCCAACCACTCTTCGACGATGACAAGACAATTGAGAGTATCTATCTTTCCATTATCGTGATTCAGTCTTGTTAGAGCGCCCCCTCAGCTCCAGAGTAGGAATGCTTTGTTTTCATAACTTCACCACAACCTTTGTGTGGCTTTAATCTCTTTATCCTAGGCTGTGATCTCTGCCATTGAAAGCGGATCCCAGTGACGTTCACGCATAGACAAAGGTTGCTTCCCAAAGTGGAATACACTGGGAATTACTGTCTGGACCTCAGCATCCCAGAATCTCAGTCATCATGCGTCACATGTACTCTGACATAACATAGAATTTAACCTGCAACTCTTGCCTTCCAGTAATGTTGAGTCAGGTATATTAGTTCAGTATAATTTCTCCAAACTTGGGGGATCTGTTATAATAGTACACTATATTATGTAGAGTATAGCTAAAAAAGGTATTGGACAAACTAACAAGGGCAAACAATGACCCAAGAGCCGGAGGCGGGCCATTTAGTATTTTATTTCATGTGCATGACTTTTACAAATAGTTTTTGTAAAAAAAGAAAAAAAAAATCCATCTGCTCCTGATCTAAAATAGCAGTGAGACTTAGTTTTCTGACAGAAACTGTTATATAACACTTATTTTGCCCCTCCTATTTTAGCCGTTACAAAACTTCCACCTTCGTTCTTTTCCGCCATTTAGGTTCGACCGAACGATCTTTTGTCCGTGACGTCAGGAAGCAGCGTAGGGTAGCGGGAATGAAGGGGGTGTTACGCCGGCAGCCCCCAAGCTTCTGATTGGCTGCGGGCTCTGGCGAAGATATAAAACTGTCCGTGTGCATGCGGCAGTTGCATCTAAGGTTTGTCCTAATTCTCATGTGTGGATGAAGACGAATGAGTGAACGTCTGACTGTGAGTCTGCAGAAGAAGAGGAGGAAGGATAGCGAGGCACAGTTGGAAAAACTATTAGGGCAAAGGGGGAAGGAAAGCGTTTTCATTCATGTCGGAGTCTGAGCCGCCATTTCTGGAATGTAAGTATAAAGCTCCACTTCCTCCAAACAAAGCGTGTCTGCATACACGACCACAGATATCCGCATCTCTGTTAATCTTGCCTTTATTTGTTTGTTAAATGTGTTTAAGTCTTATTTAAAGCCATTCTCAGCTAACGAGCTGTAGCTGACGTAACTGACGTGTGTGACGTCGAGGGTCGGCCAGCTCGCCTGTCTGCCGGCCGGCCGGCCGACCAGCCGGCTGGCTGTCTAGTAGGTGGGTGGGGGACACGTTAAAACTCCGCAGAGCTAGGCTAACATGTCAGAAACGCCTTTACGGACAGTTGACTAAGTTTGATAGGGTTGTACAATGTGAAACTGTTTAGGGTGGACGGTGGACGACCTCCAAAGATGACGAACATTTAACTTCAACTTCAATTTGTTTATTTCATTTCTAGAAGTTTATTCCGTCAGAGTCCGGCTGTAGCTGCGGTTAGGTATATTTGAGTAACTTCATACTTAATGTCGTTTTTGAAGATAGCGAGTGACTAACGGGACTTCAATGAACCAGCATCACCGCGATTAAAAAAAACTACTCACTTTTTCTGTTGATGGTATGCGTCTGCGCGTGCGTCTCCGCGTGCGTCTGTGCGCTTGTTTGGCCCGACATGCAGAACCACACCATTAGACGCCTTTAATAAAACCGGGGGCTGTTAAATTAATTTTAACGAGGAAGGAGGGCAGTTATCCTTAAAGAGCTGGTTTGTAAAAATGGCTACATACTGTATATGTAGTTGTAGTTATATGTAAATAATTTCTCCTCAAGTAACAGTTCTGCAATTGACTTGACGTAATTAAAAAAACAACAACATAATAAGGTTGGAAAATGTTTCTGTTTGATACCAATAGTCTGTCTCGTGCACAGGGAGAAACTATGTTAATCCCTGTGCAGTTAATTAAAATCCCATCAATTCTGGCAGACGAACCTGGTCGCCAGCAGTGTAACAACCAGTTTCAGGTCGCTTTCTGCAGCCTGGACATATGGAGTGGACTGACCTCTGCTCTGATTCTCCAGCCTGTGTACAATTAATAAAATGGTAATAATACTGGAAGTGTGTTTATTAGCCAGCGGTTGTTATACTCCAAACCTTTCCGATTCTTTATCTTCCTGCTCGTGTTTCTCCTACTCTGTCAGCATGACTCTGCAGACTCCAGCTTGTTCTTGGCTCTCTGCCCTCCTGTAGGCAAGTAGCCCTGCAGCACATTCCCTATCTGTTTTGTAATGAGGCTGTACACAAACTGGTGTACAAGAGAGCCAAAGAGTCACATATTTTGAAATGTATTTTCGTGCAAGTCATAAACAACTTCAACTTTTCAACTTTATTTGTTAATTTTAGATATTTTTCAAGATCTGGTTCTACAGGCTTTTGAAGTGTCAGTCCAGGGTAAAAAATAATTACACAACTGTGTATTTGAGTTATACATGCATGTTTCCATCTGCCCTAGAATGTTTATCATGCATCATGTATGAAAATTCTTTATTTATCCTACTGCTCATTAGAGTCATCCAAGGAGGTGCCTCATTAATTCTAGATTATTTTTTCAGCAGTCAGCATTTTCCATCCCACAACTATCCTTTAAACCTTTCCCTCTTCCTTAGCTGACACACTATCACGAATGGCTCCTGACACTTTTCTCAACGTGTTCCATCCTGCCTGTACTCTATTCTGCCTGTACGTCACCTCTCTCAGTTGATCCTGTACCTAAACTCCTGCACCTTCACCACCATTGCGCCTTAAAACCTCAACATTCCACTGTTTCTCTTCCCTTCTCTTTAGCACAAACCCCAAGCTCTCTAGGTTCTCTTCTAGTTGTAGACTGCTCTTACTGCAGATCACAAATGTCGTCTGCAAACATCATCATCCATAGAGACTCCTGTCTGACCTCAACTGTCAATCTGTCCATCACTAAAGCAAACAAGAAAGAGCTCAGGGACATCTCTTGACCCGTTCCCACCTCCATCTTAAAGTCTTCTGTCTTTCCAACAACACATGTCAACACTGTTCTTATTCATATTCTGCACCAAGCTAACATCTCATTCTCAGCATAAAACTATACACTTGTTTGCACATCACCAAATCAACTACTTTCTCAAATCCTTATCGTATGGCTCAACTTTCTCACTCTGTAGTTGCTAAAACTCAAAGATTGAACAAATTAAATGTAACGTATCAATAATTTTACTGCAATGACTTCTTTTCTACGCAATGCAAGGAGAGTACACTGCACCCACAAATGCATAAGAATTATTTATGATTATTTTAACACTAAGATTTTATGTCAGGTTCAACTTAAATATCATGTAAATATTATTTTTTTTGACCGGTACTTATTGTGTAAGACATGCCAGCTAACATTCAGCTAAGACCCATTGGCGATCATCAGATTGCACCTGGATCGGGACCCGAAGAGTGTGGAGTTGTTGTTAGTTTTTGTCTTGGTGACTGACCAGTCATCTGCACCTGGAACCCACGCTGGTCTGCAAACTAAGATGAGTTAAAAACCCAGCTTTAACTCTCTGTGTGGGTTTGACTGGCCTATCAAGTAGTCTTACTTACAGCAATCACAGCCAACAGGAAGTCAAGACTCGGAGCCACATCCTGTTGGCTGATGTGACTGATTAAGACAGTTTTGCTTTTAAAAACACCCCAGGTACTGTGAAGCTGGTTTTACTGCACAACCATGGGAAACCTGATCATGAAGTTTCACACTCATGTCATTTTAACAAACTGACCTAAAATGACACAAAAGAAGCAACATTGCCGGATTAATCAGGTTGGGCTGTGTAAAAATATTGATTCAAGAGTTTGGGAACAACAGCAACTCGGCCACGAAATTGTAAGCCACGTAAAGGGCTCAGGGCATGATGAAGTGCAAAGAGGTTGCCAACTTTCTGCGCAGTCAATAACTACAAAGCTCCGAACTTCATGTGACCTTCAGATTAGCCGCAGTAGGGTCTGAGAGAGCTTCATATAATAGGTTTCCATTTTTGGCTGAGCAGCTGCAGCCAAGAGCGATGCAAAGTGTCGGATGCAGTTGTCAAAGCACACCACCACTGGCCTCTAGAGCAGTGGAGACCCGTTCTTTGGAGTGATTAGTCACACTTTTCCATCTGGCAATCTGATGGATGAGTCTGGGATTGGAGGGTGCCAGAAGAACGGTAAATTTCGGACTGCATTGTGCCGAGTGCTAAATTTGATGGAGTGGAAATAATGGTGTGGGGATATGTCAGGAGTTGGGCATTCTTGGGGAGATTTCACGATTAAAACTGATAAACGATTATCTTTATTCAAATATATTTCAACTAAGTATTTACTTATGTAGTTCTTCTTGGTACTGATTTATTGAAAATATTAAAACGTTTGGATCAATATCACAACTTAAACAATTTCATTGTGAGATTTTAACAGTATGCAGACTTACAACAGACTGAACAAGAGGAGCTGAAAGACAGAGATATGTTCACTGTCACTGTCCAGCCTGCAGTGTGTCTCATGTTCCAGTGGGAGCAGTTTTCTCAGATAATGTGATTGTCATCAATGACAGTACGTTTTTTTTTTTTTCCTTGTAGTTCAAATGGATCTCAATGACAAAGGAGCTCCTGAAGAGATTCTCCCCGTGGTGATCATTGGTGAGAATAACATACACAAACACTACAGTTCAAGTTACTATTTCCTGTACCCTAAACAGGTCTGTGTTTCTCAGGTAATGGTCCTTCTGGGATATGTTTATCGTACCTGTTGTCGGGTTACACCCCCTATTTGTCACCTGAAGCATCGCACCCTAACCCACTTCTGCATAGGAAGCTTACTGAAAATCCACAGCTGTCATTGCTCGAACAGGTTTGTCAGTTGCAATATTTTTAGCAGACACCTACTGTATTTGCTTACGAGTTATGAGTAGTTATGAGTCCCGGAGTCACAGTCTCACAAAGTCTCTCACCTGTTCCTCCAGGATCTGGACTATCTGTGTGAAGGTCTGGAGGGCAGATCGTCCAATCCTGTGGCTGTGCTCTTTGATTCTCTGCTGCTCCCTGACAGCGACTTCGGCCTGGATCACAGCTCTCCTCTGGAGTGGAGATATGAGCCAGAGAGGGCCATCACACACCTGGTCCTGGGGAAGGGTCCCCCTGGAGGAGCTTGGCATGTAAGGCATGAACCAATTAGAACTAGGGATGAGCACCATCTCGGTTCATCAGCCCAGAATTGTTCTTTACACTCTCATTATAATAACCTTAGAAGTTAGACTATTGCAAAATATACATGCATTTTAAGAGAGTCTTTTTTTTTTCTTTACACATCAGGTTTTTCACAAATATCAGTTTTTTTGCCAACAAGTGACAGAAAAGTGATGTTTATGACAAACTAACAATATTTCTGTTAGTTTGTCATGTAGTAGCAGAACAGGTAGTTTAATTTTCTCCTCTGCTGATCCCTCACACAGCCACACTCGCACACAGACACAGAATATGATGGTTGAAATTCCTTCACTGGTCATTGTTGGGTTGTTGCACCTGCTCTGTACTCACTGGCTGTCTATTTTGCCTCTACTAGGCTATGGAGGGCTCTATGCTGACCCTGAGTCTGGCAAACTGGATGGAGCTTCCAGGACTAAAATTGAAGGAGTGGATGAGAGACAAACGCAGGTCTGTGCTGTTCTAAGATGTGAATCAACCATTAGACATTCTAAAACGTAATGACTATACATCCTGTAGTTTGAATTAGGCTCAGGCCATGCCGTCAGTGTTTGTTTAAACAGACATGTTGAATTTTCAGTCAGTTCTGAGGAAACCCCCTGGCCAGAAACAAACCCACTCAAACAACTGTATTGACTCTCAGTTAACAGCATTTAATGATGAATTAAATAACTATTGTGGCCAAACCCAAATGTTGTTGGCACCTCTGTGGTCTGTGACGTGATGTTTCTTTTGCAATTATTCTGGCAGTTCCTGAGGTTCTGCAGGTTCTAACACTGTCATCTTTTTCTGATTGTGTTCTTTGACAGAAATGTGCGAAATGACCGTGCCACACCCGCAGAAATTGCCTCTTATTATCAACACTATGTGTCCCAAATGTCCCTGCAACAGAACTTTGTCTGTGGGACCATCGTCACCTCTGTAACCAGGCAGCATAACAGCCAGGATGGAGGTCGGCCCTACTGGAAGATAACGGGGTTGCAGCAAAGAGAGGGGGAAGAGCTGCAGGGTCAGTCTGAACCCCTGGGTTTATGTTACTGCTGGTCTACTTCCGTGTTCTAACTCCTTCTCTGTCGATCTAGATGGCTGCTCTGTTTTGGAGCAGATCCCGTTCTCAGTCTTGGCCCACAATGTGGTGTTGGCAACTGGAACACATGACATTCCGGCACGACTGGGTGTGGAGGGCGAGTCTCTGCCTTATGTTTGCCACTCATTCTGGGAGCTGGAGATGGCCATCTCCAGGGGTGAGCTGCACCAAACCGCCGATCCAGTGCTTGTGGTGGGAGCAGGACTGACGGCTGCTGACGCTGTGCTAGCGGCTCACCATCTCACTACACCGGTCTACCACGTTTTCAGACGATCCGTCACTGACTCGGGCCTCATCTTCAACCAGCTGCCCAAGCTGCTTTATCCAGAGTACCATAAGGTAAGGTGATCTCTGGAGCTGGAGCCGCCACTAGTCCCTAGAGAAAGCATGAGTCCTCATGAAGTATGATATAGCGCATTAAAGCTCCTTTACGTACCATCATCACCTCTTTCCCGTCCTCTTCCAGGTTCACCAGATGATGACTCAGCAGCAGTACCAACCTCCACCATCGCAGGTTCCAGAGCAAAACCTCAATCATCATTCCAACTCCTCTGATCATTCCGCACCATACTCCGGTTATCTTAGCTTCCCATGTCACCGGGTCGTGTCCTTCAGACCAGATAAGAAATGTGTTCTGGAGTCTGACTCGGGCCAAAGGACTGTGGTCCAGGTCTCCAAGGCCCTGGTTCTCATTGGTTCTCAACCCAACCTTTCATTTCTGGAGGACAACGGCCGCCGCCTGGGCATTGACCCCAAGGAGCCAATCTCCTGTCGTCGAAACCCAATTGACGTGGACCCATTTACTAACCGGGTGGTTTCAACAGAAGCTCCAGGAATGTATGCTATGGGGCCCTTGGTGGGTGAGAACTTTGTCAGGTTCTTGAAGGGAGGAGCCCTGGCAATAGCTAGTGACTTGAGCAGAGGTCAGAGAGCAGGGTGCAGGGACTTGACCTCAAACAGATGTGCAGAGGTTATGTTAGGAGGTTCAGTAGTCAGCCCCGTAGGCTCCTAACAGGTTTCCCGCCCTGCTCTGATAGTAAACAGACAGGAAGTGAACTGTACTGTCATGGTGCTGCCGGTGTCTTCCATGGTCAAGCCAAGGAACTTGAGTTCATCATCTTTAAACACAGGACAAGGTTGATGGAAATCTGTGGACAGTTGGGAAGGAAAGTCTCTGCTCCTGGTACAGAGCACTCCGACTTATTCTTTTCACAGCAGAACAGTGAAGTGTAGACCCACAGAAGATCATTCTGTGGACTCCACATATTTCCCCTTCAGAGCAGCCTACTTCCCCCTGTGGAGGAGGAAGCCCCGACGGGTTCGTGTGAATCATCAATCTACCTAATACTACGAGGAAACAGAAACTTTTACAACATTAACTACAAAAACTCTGTGTATTTATGAATACTAAGGTTCCCCCTGGTGGTGGTCAGATAAAAATGGAACAAAAATCCCAGAGATTTGGCACCAGTTTAACATGTTCATCTCTTTAAGTTGACTAAACTTATTGTGAGGTGATTCAGTTCAGTTCATCATCAGCTTACAAATTTTTTTGTACTGATCTTTGGAGCAAATCATTGGCTCCACAAACATACACTTTATTCAATATCTACATACGTACATAAAATGGTACCTTATTTTTTGAAGCATTGTCTTTGTATTTATTATTTACAATTTATTAGGATATACATTAAGTCCTGAATATAAATCTATTCATTGGCGGAGTATGTGGGAGGGGTTGTTGTAGCTGTTATCTAATGATGCTGACTGATACTTACATAACATAACATTCTAATAATATAACTAGAAGGGTTATGAGAGAATGGGATCAGAACCTGAGGTTGGCTTCTGATCTGCCTCTCTTGTATCCTTTTGTTTTCTGCCGCCACAGTGACGCCTGCGGTAAATCTGCAGTTATTGTAATTGGTCAATAATGAAGTGACCTTTGCGCACAGGAAACTCAAGTAGTTGTTCATTGAACCACTGAAAACCATTATAAGAATTGTCAAGTCCAACTACAAAGGTGTGTATGTATATACATACAGTGTACAATGTACAGTATACATTATTATATGCACATACATACATGTGTACGTATATACATATGTGTGTGTTTGTGTTCCAATAAAGTCATTTTAATGAGCAGTAAGCAAGTAAAAGTAAGAAAAGTAAAGTACTGTGTTCCTGGTGTATATCAAGAGGTGTCTGTGCCTTCATCACACACAATAACACTCAGCCTTCTTTTCCATGGTGTCAGTCACAAAAAGTGTCTTTTGGGTTTCTGAGGTGGTTTTATCTGTAAGGACAAAACGTAATGTATGTTTTTTTTTTTCTTCATCTCAGATTTTCATTAAAGCTATTTTTCATCAAATGTTTCTCACTGTCTTATTTATCAGGTCACAGTATTGTGTGGAAACTGGGACAGAATTCCTTGAAAGCTTTATTTATAAGCTTTAATTTATTCCTGGGTCATGGTGGTTAAGGTTATAAACTTCCATGTTGAGCATAGCAGTAGCTGCAGATTTCAAAGTCTTTTAAAATCTGCAGTTTTATCTTGAGTTTTATCTTCTTGAAAACCAAGAGGATAAAACAACGCGAGTACAAAAATTGACATTAAGATGTTTTAGACAATCTTAAAAGTGAGTTAGAAATTATAAACTTATGTATAGTTACATATAGCAAAATCAATGGAAACAAAGTAACAGATGAGATATGAACTTTTTTTGCTAACGCATAGCATAAAGTTAACCTCACGGAATACGGTAAAACGTAGCAGGCGTATTAGAAAGGTGTCCTGATTGTTAATTCTTAAAATTGTGAACGTGAACCAGACAAAGCTGTGACAACTGTACAACAAAAGAGACAAATGCCGTGTTTTAAATTCAAATCCAATTAAGGTGGAAAATCTCTACAGTCTTGCAGCATTCATCTAGGTCTGGCTGCCCTCTAGTGGCAGAGAAAGGGAAAACCTATATTCAAAAAGGTCTTAGTTGGATAGCAGCCTTCTGCGTTTATATTTCTGGGTAGTAGGATATGGGTAAATAAACACGTCTATGGGAAAGATTGTACTCTAGAACTGAACAGCGATTGCATTTTTACTAGAGAAGCTTTTAGCTCGCTTCATTGTGACGTTTACAGTTTATTTACCATACAATACCGGTGTTTTCTTCAATTAATACCTTTCTTTTTTTGTCATTGTGACATTGTGATTCACACCACAACACACAACAAAATGTCACCTCTGCATTTACCCATCACCAAGTGAGCAGTCCGCCAAGTCCGCTTCCTTAACCACTAGGCCACCAACTTCCCTCCAAGGATACTCAATCATATTTTGTGCTATTTTCTTTATACTTAGATTCTTATATTTTATTCATTTAATGCGAAGAAATCGGGGCATTATCGCATTAAATTTATGGCCGTTATTACAACATCCTATTTCCGGTAATTACAGTTTTATTTTGAAAATCAAAAGCGGATGTTTGGGACAGCGGTAACGGGTTAGCTTGACTCTTGTAGCTCGGGGACATTCGTTCACTCCAGGTCGGGACTACCGAGAGAAACTGGAGAAGAAACGTCCGGTTACGAGTAGCCGCCAGACACCGTGGACACAGAAAACGAATCTCCAGAGCGAACCGTCATTTAAACCCGGGAAACAAACATTCGTAGGATAGGACCGAAAGGACATTGATTTAAAGCCGGACAGGACGGATTCCTGTTACATTGTGTTTGTGTTCACGCACGGACGGAGACACACGCGCACGCAGGTCGAGGCTAAATCGGTAGCGCCGTTAGCCTCTGCGTTAGCTTTTCCACTTCTGTTCCTAGAGTCTTTTTCTCTCATTCTGAAATTAAAGTTAGTATTTTGGATCTCCTTGTGCGCGTCAATTTTCAAGAATTTCTACTTGAGTCATGAGGCGCCGAGTTTGCGGCAGTTTGTGGCGGTGGACGGCAGCGAGCATCGGCTGACACAAACATGGATCGTTTTTTTCAGTTTTTGATTATTTTTGGTGAAACTTTGACCCTCGACTGTTGAAACCTCCACCGTGTCCTCGTCGATTATCTCCCCATAAAATTTGACTCGTGTTCGTCCAAACAGAGACAGTGGAAAAAGCCTGTTAAAAGTTTGGGAAGTCGAGGATTTTTTTCCTTTCGCAGACTGGAAAAATGGATGCGGGAATAGAGAAGGAATGCAGCGCCCTGGGAGGACTCTTCCAGCTCATCATGAACGACATGAAGGTAAGAAAAACCTTGGTTACTGTAGCCTATTTGTGCTCTTTTTAAAAAATGTATTTTAGTCGTCTAATTTTACAACATCCTTTTTCCAGAAATATGGGTTTTTCCAGTTACTTGCACAAATCTTAATATGTGTATACATTCTCTTTATGGCGATTATTTTTATGATATGTGAATATTTTATTCCAACACATTTACTGATGTTTTTGTTTATTACTGCTTAGTCAGTGTTGAAAAACGGTTGTCACCTGTACTTTCATTCAGTGGTTTCGTTGTAAACGTTGTCTGATTCTCACAGACACTTGACACCTGGTGTAAACACACAATTGGTCAAAAAATAAAGAACAAAATGTAGATTAGAGAACTTGATTAATTCTACACAGGAGAGACCGTTGGTTTGTTAAACTGGACCTCAGATGAACAATCACATAAACAAAGTAAATCTTTATATATTCAATTCATTTATATAATTATTTTCTGAATAAGAGTGACAGCAGAACCAGAACCGAACCTCTTCAGGGCTCTGTCTGTGCAGAGCAGGTCGCTGCTGATTGGCTAGTGAATGAACAGAGGTTCACCCCTGCCCCCTGATGTCCCCCTAGGATCAATGAAGCAAATTGAATTGAATTTAAACTGGAGTTTGGCCCAGTGTGTGTGTGCGCAGGTGGGGGGGTCAGTGTGGCGTTATTGGGTTAGCCACCACTCTGTGTACGTACTTTGATGTCCGCTAAACTGCACTGCCCTTTAACTCTCAGCTGCTCGGGTCTCAGATGTTGGTCTTCAGCAGTTCACTTTAACAGACGACAGAGGCTGGAACGAATGAACTGTTGTCAGGCTGTGTTTGGACTGGAGCGACTATACTGTATTCAGGCTGGATTGATTGTACTCTCTTATCCATCTTTCATACAATTTTAGCTACCTAGACCCACTGCAAGATGGCAGAATCACAAATTATGGACAAAATGATTCTTGCATTATACTTGTATATAAGAACATTATCACCCCTCCTAGACTGACTGCCAAAATAGCAGACTGTAAGGTTTTTGTTGCAAATTTCCATTGATATTTTTGTGTAAGTGGCACTTGTTTGGCTTAAATATTTTTGATTAAGACACACCGTGGAGCCAGCCATGTTGCCTGGCTGTTGTCAATAATCAGATAAGTCAATTGGTCTAGCCTGATCACATGTTGCCAGTATTGAAGAAAAACCTTTATACCCCTTAAAGAAGCTAGTTCTGCTTAAAATGCCTTGCCATGAAGAATAGACAAGATTTTTTTACTGGTACCGGTTGGTGGGGGAATTGGTGCCGAACCGCAGAGAACTAATGTTTCCTTTTGGCCACATCTCGCTATTACTTCCACTTGATCCATACCCATATCAACGAAAGAACTTAACAATAGAATGGCTAGGATTCCATCATCAATAATGCAACTATATTTGATTAGGAAATATTTTCTCAGTGAAGACAACAACAATAAACTCAAAACAACGCAGAGTCATTG
This sequence comes from Paraplagusia blochii, assembly GCA_016785265.1. Classification (NCBI taxonomy): domain Eukaryota; kingdom Metazoa; phylum Chordata; class Actinopteri; order Pleuronectiformes; family Cynoglossidae; genus Paraplagusia; species Paraplagusia blochii. The sequence continues at coordinate 95,123 of JAFBJS010002876.1, read as the reverse complement.
ATACGTGATTCTAAACTTGTATACTGGTCTGGTAGGAGAAAATTATAGGCTGGGTGCACTTGGGAAAGCCTTGTTGTTTGCATACACAGTTAATTTGGATAGGAAGATTTTAAAGGGAGGAAAATATTTCAGAACATCAGAAATTTCATTTTGTGTTTATTAGTGGTTCGTGAAAATAATATGAGACTGGTCCATGGCGCAAAAAAAAGGTTGGGGGATACTGGTGTGGATGAAACAATAAATATCTTTGGTCGAATTCCTCCTCTGCAGAGCTGATGTTTGGTGAACAGTGCTAATGATTGAAGGGTTGTCTGGTTACACCATGGATGGTGACTCAGACTGTAGCAACACTCCAGTCTTGTGTAATGCTGGATGAGCAGATGAATCAGGTGGTGCCACTCCCTGGTCTTTGTCCATCAACGCAGACCACATGTGTTTGGACAGTGGCTCAATGTTAACCTGTCAGAACAGTGCCAGGTGGGTGTAGTTGGTGAGTCTTAGAAATAGTTCAACTCAAAGGCAGTTAGATTTAGCATTTTTGTGAACTAGGATAAATGTCATGTACAAGTTATAAATAACAGCTGAAATGCCAAAATGCGTATATTCTCTCCATACTATCTATTAGGGAAAAGGGGGAATTGGCAGTGAAATGGCAGGGGGATAAAGATAAAATTTAATAGTATGAGGTGGGCATATTTGGCTGCCGATAAACAGCCGATGGGCTTTTCTTTTTGTATTGTTTTTGTTGGTGATTTTTTAATTCCTCTCAGAGTTCCTTGGTCAGTGTCACAGTTCCTTGTCCTGTAGAGCAGTGGTCCCCAACTACTGGGCTGGGGACCGGTACCGGTCCATGGGTGAATTGGTGCTGTGCTTCAGAGATTTACTGTTTCCTTTTGGCCCCATTTAGCTGTCACTTACACTTGATCCATACCCATATCAACAAAAGAACTTAACAATAGAATGTCTAGGATTCCATCATCAATAATTTATATATATTTGCTTAGGAACTATTTTAATATTTTAAATAAACTAAAATAAACTCAAAATGACGAGTCATTGATACAAGATTATAACCTTGTATATTGGTCTGGTAGCAGGCTGTGTGCAGTTGAGAAATCCTTGTTGTGCACATGCACTGTAAATTTCATTTAATTAAGGGGTAATTACTTGCCACAACTTAACGACCCGTCTGTGAAAATAGTATGAGACATTTAGCAAAAAAAGGTTGGGGACCACTGCTGTAGAGTTTGTGGAATATTGCGATGGCCCAGAAATTTTTGTAATTGGGGCTCTGCTTCATCAGCAGTGGCACACTAAAGACCTTGACCTTTCACTCTCTCTCTCTCTCTCTCTCTCTGCTTGCATCCATCTCTTCAGCCATAAACCCCTTCTGAGTTGTGTTAATGCATCGGAAATTCATTCTCTCCAGTTTGACCTTCTGCTTGACAGGATTATTATCGATGTCACCATCATAAATAATTTTTTCTTGTGAACGCCAAGAAGTGAAAGCAACTGACTTCTAGCTAATTTCCTCCAGTCAGTTTAGTTAGAGGTGTCAAGGCAAGTCAGGTTCGTTTGTTTAGCTGATTCACATATCACACAGACGTGATTAAATGGACTTCATACTGATGGGTGAAGACTGAAACAAGACTTTAAATATCCTGACAGATGGAAAAGTAGAGGTGAATACAGTCTTCTAAAGTTACACAAACAAATAGACAAGAAAAAAAAAACTTTAACAATGAAAACGCTCCTACAGATCAAGTTAAAGTGTAGGGCCTGCTTCTACACTGTGGGGTATTTCTCTATTCTGTTGCCCTGGGTGACTCTGGGTGTGTTTCAATACCTTTGTACTTTAGTTATACAGTGTTTACATAAAAAAAACACACTCTTCACGTCTGCTGTGATTGGCTGTTACACTACGGATGAATGAGAGGAGCCGTCTGTTCGGACCACAGTACTCTACTGTTCAGTAGAGTACTGTTGAGTCAAAGTTCTCTCCATGTTTTTTTTTTACCTCCATAAACAGAAATTAGTTTGTTGTTCTGATTTTGGACTGTGGCTATTCGGAAAGAGGAAGGAGACATGAGTCAACAGGCAGAGCGTTGGATGAGTGCTCTTAATGAAGGGTGTGGATACACACACACACACACGTGTGACATGTGTAACTGCTGTGCGTGACTTGTGGTGTGGTGTTTGTCGAAGGTGAATTTTCTGTTACATTAACATTAAACATTAAAATCCAATATGACACGCTCAACTCCACTATTGCCGCAGGACTTAAGATGGACTCAAGTTCATCAAAGGATCCAGTACTTTTAGGAGTCTGGTACAGTTTGCTTGTCAGCAGCATCACAACATGGTGTCACAGTCACCACTACCACTCAAATCACATTACGCTATACAGAGAGCCTTTCTTCAGGTGGAAGTTATGTGGTTCGGAATGGTGCAATGCTCAGAGTACCTCAGTAGCTATCATAAAAAATAAAAATGTTAACAAATACAGTATAATTACACATTACACAACTTCTCATTCAACTATTTCTACTATAGGGTCCAAACGATGGATGAGCCCATGTGGAATTATAAACTGTAAAAGGTTTGGAAAAAAAAACACAATGGCCACCCTTTGCTCTGCTTATGTTTTTGCAAATTCTCTGGATTTTTTCCCAACTGCCTTCAAGCTCGTAGAGAACACCTGCACTTTTAAAAAACCGAAGAGTGGTTAACTTTGTAACTATCTCTATGACCTATTTTAGAGTGTTTCCACACAAGTGCATTAATCCTCTTATGCTCATTCATAGGCAATTAAATGACTGCAAAGAAATGTTTGTGGCCTGTACAGAATATAAATATATTTCTATATACAATTGTATTATATTTCACGGTTTGAGATCAAAATAAATATCGGTAGACTGATCCAATACCCAAGACCATTGCTGAGTGACAGATTTTTGTTGTAGCTATTCCCCAGACAGATGATGTCCTTAGAAACAGTTTGGACACTGATGGGCCACTGATACACAGACTCTGAGTCTGACTGTGACATTCCTGATAGAGCCAACAAATGCCAGGAGAGTTTTTAAGGTTTAGGTGAGAACTGCTGGTAGAACAAGGAGCACGTTGGTGAGTTCCACCATCTTCATGACCTCACTGACCCCAGACCAGCACTGCAGTGTCAGTCTGTGGTGCTGTTGATCTACTCAAGCATCTGGCAGTGGTACTGTTATTCCAACGGAGGTCTCTTGTGCTGCTGTCCAAAACTAGCATCAGCCCGTGGTACTGTTGTTCTACACCAGGCTCAGTCCGTGGTACTGTTGTTGAAGTGTCATTCTGTGGTATTTATTGTCCTACAGCAGCATCAGTGTGTGGTACTCTTGTTTTACACCAGGGTCAGTCTGTGGTACCGGTGTTGTGGTGGCAGTTTATGGTACTGTTGTTGAACACCAGGATCAGTCTGTGGTACTGTTGTTTTACACCAGTGTTAGTCCGTGGTACTGTTGTTCTGCTCAAGCGTCAGTCAGTGGTAACGATGTTCTTAAACTTCATCTTGTCCTCTTCTTCAGACCAGTTATCCTACCTGGGAGGACTTTCTGACTAAAGGAGTGAAGCTCCAGTCACAGCTCAGGTGAGACACACACACACACACACACACACACACACAATGTCGGTCATCTGATCCTCCTCCTTTACGTGCATGATATTTCCATGTTTGTGTCTGTGGCTGTGGAAACAGCGCTGTCTGGTGGTGGACCATGTGGAGACAATGTGTCCATTGATAGTGCCTGTGTGTGTGTGTGACTGTGTGTGTGTGTGTGTGTGGGCACAGGTTTCAAGTTTCCCTCCTTACACTGACCTCTCATTTCTCTTCTAAAATAACACTTCATTATTTTGTTTCATCATTTCCTGTTGACGTGCTTTGATCTCGTCCACCAATCACCTGTCTCTGTCCTCTTTTTTTGGGTTTCTGCCAGAGCTATTAAAATAACAAGATACACTATAATTAGGCTTTATTGTTATTATTATTCAATACAGAACTGTTACATACGCTTACGCATGCACATTTTTTTTATTGTATTTTCATTAATGATTTTGTTATTTGAACCCAAGACCCTTTTGACACTCTCTGTCTTTTTCTCTGTGTATATGGGTTTATGGATTATCTTAACGTGCACATAATTATGTAATAGTTGTTGCACAATTAAAACAGGTTCTGTCCTTTCAACGCAGTGTTGTCACAACTGTAATACATGATATATTGCTTCACTATTGTACATTAAATGTGCACTATACTTTGCCGTGCGTTGCGGGACACATTCAGTGTCCTATACAGTGGATGACCACTCACTGCACATTCAGACACTACTTCAAAATAAAATGCCCTAGATACAGTGCACCATGCTGTTGTCGGTCAATGAGAGAATGACCATCTGATCTTTGTCTGTCCTCCAGGACCACCATTGGGGTCACAGGAGCTTTTCTGGATGCTTTTCAGAAGGTCGCAGACATGGCCTTTGGAACCAGAGGTAAACAGACTCACCTATAAAAAAATGGTTTATATTTTTAAATTAATTTTGGGATATAAGGATATAAGCATCAATGCAGCTAATATTTATGGCTCTACTTGAGCTCTGTAAGGTTTGAAACCCTCAGTAACTATTTTGCACTAAATGTGGGGTGTCAAACCGGATCAACAAAGGGCCGGTGTGGCTGCAGGTATTTGTTCCAACCAACCAGCAGCACGCCTGAAATGAATTTTCATCAACTGACCTGAATCTCTAGACAGCTGATTGGTCAACTAGTTTGCTCTGCATAGGTTGAAACAAAAACCTGCAGCCACTGCGGCATTTGAGGAATGAGTTTGACACCCCTGCACTAAATGAAGGATTGATGTTGTGTTAAAACAACACACTTTTTCTAGTTGCTGCTACTTATACTGATGTTGCCCTAGCGTGGCAACACAAATACACTGAGACAGTGAGTAGGATCCAAGAACGACCATCTATCAAAATCATCTAAAACCTTTTATCAGCCCAGTTTTTTTTAACAAGATTGCATCTGGTCAATTGTAGGTTTACAGTTGTTCTACAGTAGGTCTGCTGTGGATTTACAGTTGACCTATAGCAGGGGTTGTGCAGTTTTCGATTGCAGGTCTACGGTTGGTCCATAGCAGGTCAACAATAGGTTTTAGTGTTTTTCCACAGCAGGTCTGTGGCTATCTGTCACTGTACTATGTGACTACCATTCATATTATTGTGTATCTAAACGATGACTCTGCATTAGCATCTTTGTGAGCACCCAGCGTTTCCTTTTAATTTATTGAAATTTGAAATATTACATTTAAATTTCCTGAAGCAAACCTGCGTCACCTTTGGTCTATTTACGTTCTTAAACCACCAATCCTCATGACTGAGGCTCTGTAGACATCATCAACATTATCATGTGACACACACACAGACACGCAAACACACACACAGATCATGAGACCATTGACGCAGTTCTTACTGTTTCTTCTCCTTCTTGTCCTTGGTTTGTGATTAGTCAGTTGAGTTTTTATCCTCCATGATCTGATGCACTGGTGCCAACGGGGCTGGTTGTCAGGGTTGGTTACTGTTGGATATATTGATGTTGAGTCATTGGTAGATTATTAATAAAACATCAAACTCAGCAGGACATTTTTATGGCAGGAAGTGAAAAGAAGAAATGCAGGGAACCATAGTGAATAAACTAGGACAAAGGAGCAGACTAGAACCTCTATCATAAATTCTGAATCTATTCATCAAACAAGCATCTACCAGATACAGGCAAGAGTTCCAAGAACACTATAGAGCACAGTACTGGTACTGTGTCAGGTGTGAGAGACAGCATCACAAATAAAATTGTGTGTAGTATGTGTGTTTCAAGCTATCAACCTCATCTGAGGATCAACTCCAGGCGACCCTTTTTGCTGCGACATTCCTGGACCTATAGGAGCTGAGAATATTCTAGGTAAAACATCTGCAGGAGAAAATGATTTATGAGGGGTTCAAGGCCCAGAACTTAAAAACAGTTCCTCCCACACAGGGACTGTCTGATCTTGTCCGGTCACATTCTTCTATCAGCTCATTTGGAATCTGCTCTGAGATCCATTAGGCATGTCTGAACACAATCTGAAGGTTGCAGCATTAGCTGTAGCTAACTGCAGCATGACACACCTACGGGTCTGTGTCGTGTCACATCTTAAGAACAGTTTGGAGGAAAAAAAAGTCTTCTTCTCTTGGACCGACCTTGGTCTTACTGTCAGTCAGCCACATCTGCGGTTTTCCCTGGTTGGTGATCTGATAACAACCACGTTCTTTAAGAGAAAATGAGGCTGAGGCTTCAACCTGGCTTCAAACACCTCTACTTTTATGACTTGAGTGTTGAATTTCTTCTTTCTTCTTGTGTTAAAAACAATTCAGTGTTGATATAATCTAAAATAAAGTTATTATTGGTTTTATCTGTTTTTATATTGTTTTTAGTGGATTAATACAGTACGGGTCAAAATGACCCGCAACATAAACAACGTAATTTTTTTTCAACATAATACAAGGGTTAAGAGAAAATGAGGCTGAGGCTTCAGCCTGGCTTCAAACACCTCTACTTTTATGACTTGAGTGTTGAATTTCTTCTTTCTTCTTGTGTTAAAAACAATTCAGTGTTGACTTAAACCAAAGACAAATACAGAAAACACACATCAGCTTAATGATTAACACAGATTCTCTGTGTGTGTGTTTGTCTGTCTGTGTGTGTGCACATGCACTTACATGTTGAGGTTGGTGTTGGAGATAATTCCTCTTTAGGTTCTGCAGAGTCATGACAGGATGAAGGTAAGGAGGAGGAGATGGAGAAAAGAGGAGGAGAAGGACAGTCAGGGGGCAGTGAGTGCAAGTTGATATCACTGTTCTCACACCCCTGTGGCGGTAGTGGGGGATGGGCATGTACCCTCTAATGGCAGCTGTTGAATGTTTTTTTTTTTTTTCCAATTTGGACCTAAAAATGTAAAGGTTGTTCCTTCACATGAACTTCTTAACTTCACCTGGCCACGTGGCTGTGACTGTGGATAACAGACTGTCTGTAGCCAACACTGCCTGTTGACAAAACCACACACACACACCTCTATGGTGTGTTTTCTGGACGTGATCCAGTTTCTGATATCAGTCACAGAAGGAGGTGGAAGACAGTGGTCCAAATCGTGGTTGTCTCTGGCATGACATATCACCCAACCAATAGTTGCATAATTATATAATATCTTGAAGAATTGTTATTGGCTTTTCCTTCGATAGTGAAAACCCAATAATGCATTGCCTTGGTTTGGCCAAATGGTATGTGCACTAAAAAATTGTTTTCCGGGAAAAACGTCTGTATATGAAAGTGAAACTCACTAGATGGCAATACTGACACAGTGGTCTTTATGGCTAAGTAAATGTTTATTGCAGTCTCCTTACGATTAGAGGTCCAATAAACCGAAGGTGAAAGATCAGAGTAGTTTGACCAGCAAAGAGCATGTGAACATGTTAGGCCGCCCCCTGCTGTCAGTAACTTGATTTTGAGGGACAGGATTTGTCCCGAGACCTAACTCTTCTGAAAATCCTATCTCTCTATCCTTCAGGAGCCACCAAAGAAATCGGCTCAGCTCTGACCAGGATGTGTATGAGACACCGCAGCATCGAATCTAAACTCAAACTTTTCACCACGTAAGAGAGAGAGAGACACACACACCAACTGTACTACACTTGTGACATCAGCTAAGGGTTTGATCAACAGTACAATTGAAACCCCGTGACGGTGACTTGTCTCCTCCTTCTCAGAGCTCTGTCTGAAAGTCTCCTCACTCCTCTGGAGCTGAAGATGGAGGAGTGGAAGAAGGTGGCCAGTCAGCTGGACAAAGACCATGCCAAAGGTACCTTAGAAACATCTCACCGCACACACACCCACACAAACACACACACACACCACAGAGTTCAGACATCCTTTCTTATCCTCTTTAGAGTATAAGAAGGCCAGGGCCGACATAAAGAAGAAGTCGTCAGACACCATCAAGCTGCAGAAGAAAGTGAAGAAAGGTAAGAAAAACCAGGTTCTCACCCACACACCCTTTATGCACCCAGGGTAAACAGAGCTATAATTTGACTCAAACATCTCTGAACATGTTCTTCCCCTGCAATTTTTCCATGGCCTATTGTAGAACCCAAACCTGGGAGCGTTTGGTTGTGAAAAGCTGAAGTCCTGATGAGGACTGTTTTAATCATCTCTGACTGCAGTAACATCTGTGAAAGTTTTACTGAGAACTACGTAGTGTCTTTTACTGTGGTATAATTTAATGCGTGTAAAGTGTTGAACACATACTGTAAGTCAGAGCAGTTTCAGGTGCTTTGGTTCTCCTACCAGACTTAACACTCATAGAAGAGGGAGGGAGGAAGAAGTATGATTAAACTCATGGAGGCAGCGTCAGTGGGTGACGTCGAAGTCGTTAATATGAGATGGTGAAATTAAATTATTTGGTTTACATGGTACTTATGTATTGTTGTGTTTCAACGTGCCTGTTAGAACTAACCTGTCTGACTGAGATGACTTCATCAGTCTGTGTGGCAGATGTTAAACTGAGACAGAATCATCATCATTAGGAGAAACGTGTTTTTAAAAAAGGGAGAACTAGACGGATGGATCTTCCTCATCATCATCATTATAACCATCATCATTACCACTATCAGCTTCATTATCAACATCTTAAGCATCTCCATCTAGACCAAAACCTGACCAACTAAACTAAGGGTTGCAATCCAGCCCCACCAAACTTGTACTAATTATACTGATATTTTATATTAACATTATCCTTACAAATTTTTGTACCCACTGTGGCCCGGCATTTCCACATCGGATCCACACTAACACCATCAACGCTAATTGAACTGCATCATCATCATAATCTTTATCGTCACCATCAGAGATGTGTTGGTGCATTGTTTATCGATTGGAAAATGTATACAATTGTGTGAAAAATCACCTTGGTTAAAATAAAAAAGAAAATTGTAGAGTGGAGTAGAGTGCTTTATCTCAAAAAGTCACTGGTCGTACACCAAGAAAACACACTCAAGTTTAATAGATGAGAGAATAGATAAATAACAGACAGGTTACAATCCCTTTAATGAGGGAAGTGACATTAAATTATGTAACACACAGTGTTTCTGTTGGGAAATGTGTATTTCTTTGAAATTCTATTATTGAAAAAGAAAATTTTGAACAAAATCAACCTTTTTTGATTGACAAATAACTGATAATTTCTGAGGTTAGGTTAATTACTTTCAAAGAGATTGTGATAAAATTGTATTGTGAACAAAGTAAATACGTATGATTGTGAGTGTATCATACGTATGGGCGAGTGTTCATAAGTATGACTTACCATCCCTTATATTCATAAGGGATCCCTTATATTTCAGCCTTATTATTATCATTTTCAGCAGCTGGAGATCCCTGGCTCTTCTCAGATTGAGGTTAACAGTTAGCTTTCAGTGTTTGTGTAAGGAATGTCACCAGACAGGTTCAAGGATGAAGACCATGCAGGTTTCTAAAGACATAAAGTGGTTTCACTCTCTGCCGACGCTGCTTCTTGGACAAACACACACGCACACCAGCTGTGGTTGTAATTAGATCATGTTTACATTTTTACCTCATTGTCAAAACCTTTGTTATTTTGAACTCTGCTGCCATCTAGGGACTGGAGGCACTACAAATAGGGCACACTGCTATCCAGCCTATTATATTCGGTTGAAAGCTTCCCAAGCCCAAACCCCCTTCCCTTTTCCCTGATTATTTGTGAAGTACTCTTCGAGATTGAGTTAAAGCAGAGGTCATATTAAGTAGAAATACAGTATTTTATTTGTGTTCCTTTTTTGTTTGTTTTCATTTTCTGTAGTATTTTTAACCAAGACTGGTGCTGAACCAGAGGCCAATGGTCATGTTTCCTTTCTGTAACTTGTTTTTCCACAGGCAAGGGCGAAGCTCGGGGTCAGCTGGACAATGCCCTGCAGGACGTCAACGTACGATACGTGGTGTTGGAGGAGACGGAGAAAAGAGCTGTGTGTAGAGCACTCATAGAAGAGAGGTCGCGGTACTGCAGCTTTGTCAGCATGCTGAAGCCTGTGCTGGTCAGTCCATATGAATGTATTTTACTCATTTTTTATGGTTGTCTTTTTGATGTCTGTCTTATAGTTCGATTCCAAACTCAACTGTCATAGAACCGAGTGAGAGAGAGTATAGTAAGGGGTGATAACAGGGGCAGGGGGGGATTATTGAGCGGACGTTTTTTGCAGAAATAATTTAAGAACTATCTACTACTGAGGTAACAACAGTGACAGGAGAGGGTTCACTGTAGTTACAACAAAAGTGGTTCTTCAGAATACCAGCAACTCTAAACATTTCATTTATTCATTTTCTTTTGCGTTCCCTGTTGCTGGGTCGCAGGGGCAACTGGTGCAACCCAAATAGCATTGCACCATATTTTGAGCCTTCCTGTGGGTGGTGAGCCCACATTATTGTTATTATTGAACAATTTTAATCTAAAATAAATCAATGTCTTCAGGACCATGAGATCAACATGCTGGGTGAGGTGACCCACCTCCAGACCATCCTCGAGGACCTGATGAACCTGACGGCTGAACCCAACAAACTCCCACCAGCCAGTGAACAGGTGCAGCCCTCACGTTTTTTAAGTGACATTTGGTGGCGGGTCTGCAGACTGCAAAAAATGTCTGGTGGTGATATTGTCTTGGCAAAGACTAACTCCTGATATCCGTTTCCTCCTCAGGTGATCTCAGACCTGAAAGGTTCTGACTTTAGCTACAGTTACCAGACACCACCAGCCTCACCGAGCAACACACTGTCTAGGAAGAGCAGCGTCAGCAGGTACTCATACCCGCACATTCTTGCATATTTTCTGCAGTTTTTTTCCCAACTAGTTAAAATAGCATTTAGTCCATGGTCAGTATTATATAATGAAGATTAAAGGTCAATTGTTGACCCTGGGCTGTTGCGTCTGTCTGTGTGCAGTAACTATCAGCCTGGGTCAGTGAGACATGGGCCATCTCTGGACTCGATCAGTTCTGCCGTGGATGGAGTTCATCTCCAGGTGAGACACACACACACACACACACACACACACACATATACAGTGAACAATACTTCTCCCTTTCTGCTGATTGACTTTGAACAGAGTGAGCGGTCCCTCTCCTCCTCTGATCTCAGTTTTTAACTGGGTAATGAAAAGTGAGAGTGGATGTAAATTTTGTTTAAGGTACAAAATAAAATTTCACTTTTATTCCCCACAGGACACACTTGGCTCTACCCACAAATCTGCTTTGGGAAACAGAGCAGAGAATGGACTGTTGGCTCCACCCCCAAACTTTTACAGCGGCCATGGAGAGAGAACCAGAGCCATGTCAGCATCTGGGAAGGTGATAATTAATACAGAAAATAAATACAGACACACATAATATAGTATAGTCCTTATAGTAAGTCATTTTAAATAAACCTTAAAATGAGTTCATATGTTACACCCTGGGACATCCGATAAAATCGGCTTCCCAATATGTCCCATCTTAAAGAATTATTATTGGATTATTATTGAAGGATTTGAGGATAAACTGCTGTTTATTACAGTGACAGCCTCAAGATGGCAGCATTGCAACTCATTTATCTTATTCTTATAAGGTGGATTGTACAGTTGAATAAATAAATACCTGTCTGTCTGTTTCCCTCTCTCTGTCCTACCTGTCTGTCTTTTTTGCTTACCTGTTTATGTTGTACAACTTTCTCTCTCTCTCGTCCATTTCTGTACTTCTCCATATTTCTGTCCTGCCCATCCTTGTCTCTCCGTCTACCTGTTTTTGTCCTGTGCAACTGTCCTACATGTCTGTCTCTCTCTCCCACTTCTCTCTCCCTCCTGTCCGTCTCTTGCACTCTGCCTTGCCTACCTCTGTCATTTTGTCTTACCCGTCCATCTCTGTCCAACCTGTCTCTCTTTCCTGTCCTGTCTCTGTCACCTTCCTGTTTATTTCTGTCTTTTGCTTGTTTGTCTCTCAGTCCTGCTCAGCTGGAGACCACCTGTCTCTGACTCTGGGGGGGTTGAACCCTGAGGCTCAGAGAAGCAGAGACTCTCTTCACTGTTCCAGTGGATACAGCACACAGACGACCACGCCCTCCTGCTCTGAGGACACCATACACACACACAGTGAGTAGCTGCAGAAACACACACTGAGTCACACACACACTTCCCCCTGCGTCCGTGTATAGACTCGTCTCTTCCCCTGTCTGTCTATCTCTTCTGTCTCAAAAACGTTCACCTCCTGAAGCTGAAAGGACAAACGCTGCTCTCCATGGTAGGTCTTCGACTCTGACCACCTTGACTTTTATTTTTCTTTTTTGTGATGTTTGTCTTTGTGTGCAAAGTTTCTTAGTGAACATTTCTGAAGCAATCCATCCCTGCTGGGGATTCACCAAAATAAAACGCCTTGGCCTGAAACCTGGAAATGTGGAAACCACTTGCCAGAAAACTGAAACACCAGTAGTAAATGATTCTGCCTTATCATTAGTACCACAGCATTTATGGCTCTGACTGTGAACTGAGCCTGATTTAAGTCAAGGGACTGCCGTTTATGTCCAGCAGAGTCAAATTAACTGATTCCTCTGTGACTACAGAGGAAATCAGAAGAAAATTCACTATAATTGTTATTATAATTATTAATGTCCTGGCAAGTGCAGGGTTCCAAAAAGATCTTAGAGAAAAAGAGTGCTGACAGACTAGTGTCATCATAGCTTGTCTCAGCCACATATTCAGTGCATCTCAAATCCATCAAACACACACACACACACACACACACACACACACTCTCAGCTTAAGGAACTCATCTACAAAGTCAAACTCGTGATGCCCTCATCATCTTAAGAAAAAGTGTAAGGAGTGTAATGTGGTCATGTCTGTACTCCTGGTCACCTAGAGACGTTGACCTTCCACCTCTCATGCCCAGTTTTATTTATTTTTCTGACTATCAAAACTTTAGATTTTTATTTTTTATTTTTTTTTAAATAACTCATTGCATCGCACTTGACCGGCCCACATTGTATACATGACTCTGATGTTCCTTTTCTGGTTAAACCCCTCTGAACTCACTACCTGTGTTTTGTCTCTGCAGTGGACTACGAGTCCATCTCTTTGCACGGAGATATGGACTCCATCTCCCTCCACCACCTGGCCCATCCCAGCAGCCAGTCAGACTTCGACCGCTCCTCCACCATCCCTCGGAACTCCGACCTCGGTCTGCAGTACAAAAAATTCGCCCAATCCAAGCGTCCAGCTTCTACTGTCAGCCTGCTGGCGGACTCGGAGCTGACAGGCGGCTCTGTCCGCCACTTGCCGTCACACACCGCCACTATCAGACGGAAGCCATCATCAAAGCCGCAGTACCGCCGTGGGACCATCAGCGGCGGCGTTCCCATCCCCATCAGCACCCCTCAGATCCCACTAAAGGCCCTGGCCGGCAGTGGGGGCAGCAACGAAAATGTCTATGCACAGCCCCCTCCCAGAGGCGGAGGGTTCAGCCACAACAAACTGTGCACATCCACTCAAAGCCTGAGTGCCTTGCCTCCATCCTGCTCCTCTTCCTCTTCCTCCTCCAACTGCCCATACTACCAGCTGGTTCCAGGTCACATGCCCATCCCTGTACCAGTACCGACTGTGCCCTCCCTGCCACTAGAGGGCAGCAGTGTCAAACAGCAGCAACTCCAGCCTAACAATCAACAACTTCTTAGTTGGCAGCAGCAAAATCAACAGCTGCAGGACCAGCAGCTGAACCAACAGCAGAGGCAAAAGCTGTTCCAGCAACAAAACCAGATCCAGTCCTCTTCCATCAGTGAAAACACCATCAGTCTTGACCACAGTGGTCAGTTCCAGAACCAGGCCTCTCCACACACTGGCCCAGAGCAGAAGCTGCAAATTCCCAGCCAAGAGGGAGGTGGTGGTGAAGGTGACGGAGGTGGTGGAGGAGGAGACATGGCCAGTCTCATCAAGAAGGTCAAACTCAAAAGGACCATCACAAACGATCGTTCTGCCCCTGTGCTGCCAACTCCGGTCAATCACAAATAAGAGTGAAGAGGAGGACTAGCAGTTGTACCCAAACGCGGCAGAGGTGGTCCAGTCCAGAGGGACACATGGACAAATCAGCTGGAACCTTCTGCTTCCTGTAGATTGTGTCTTTTGACCTTTGGAGACGTTTCCTAATGCTGTAGAATTTGTTGGTGTATTTTTTTTTCTTCTGCTGGTATCGTTCAGTCATTTAATTTTTACTGTGTTTTTCTTGTCTTATCATCCAATCAGAAATATTGTACTCTGCTGAAAACCTTCACTGTTGTTTTTTGTGCTTGTCTTTAAAGGGACAGTCAGGGACACAAAGAGGACCAGAGGCCACAGAGAAATATGTTTGTACATAAAGAATTTGTCAATTTAATGCCACATCCATAGGTTCTGACGGAACACCACGTTGTTCAGATGTATATCAGTGACAAAAACTGACCACTGGAGGCAGCAGTGGATAAGCTTCTTGTGATTCTGAGCTAAAATTGCTGACTTTTCCTATGAGGTTTGTTATGGTGGACTGACTTTTAATTTCATGCCATGATTTTGGACATCACAGACGGGCTCACTGGATCCAGAACATCTGAAAGTCCAAGCAACTGGTTCTGACACTGAATGATCTGTTCAATGAACAAACATGTGGAACAAACCAAAGTTCTAGAAATAGTGATCTACCTCTTGACTGAGGGTGGTCCTATAGTTTTGTTTTTAGTTTTTAACCCAAACTGCTCTGTGAACATAAGGTGGACTTTGTGGTTTGGGTTTTTTGCTGCCTTTTGGACCTGAAACTGTGACAGAGTTTAAAGGTTCTGCTGGACCCTGGACACTTATGTTCTGGTGATCATTAAAGGACTGTGGTGGAACACACAAATGTCTGGGGAGCCCCACCATTGTGAATGTTCTGCTGGTTCTCATCTATTAGAACCAGTATCTCTGGTAACACAGACTTTAAAGGTTCTGTTTCTGTTTTTGTTGTGTATAAAAATGACTTGAGGTCCTCTTCACTCTGGGCTTGAACAGATGGTGTGTATGCGTACGTGCAGGTGTGTTTTTTTTTTTTTTTTGCTTGTGTGTGTTTGTTTATGCGTACGTGCAGGTGTGTTTTTTTTTTTTTTTTGCTTGTGTGTGTTTGTTCTCAGACTGATCTCTCTGATTATCCGGACCTACGGCTCCAGCAGCTGGTTCTGCCTGGACCTTGTTCCACTCTAGTTGGATGTTCAATTGCAGTGATGTACTTGACCTGGAGGTACAGATGTGAACGGCTGTCATAGTCTTAACTTAACACCAGAGGGCGGTGTCCAACAATACAGTACGAACTTTCTATTCTGATCAATAAAAAGTCAAATCTTGAACTTGAGCTGTGGCCTCTTATATATTGGTTGTCATTGTTCATACTGTCAATATCATGGATAAAGACACTGGATTTTATATATGTGTATATATGTATGTATATTTATATATATATATATATGTGTGTGTGTATATACTAATACATATATATGTATATATACTTGGAATGTCCAAAATTAACTTTGTTAATTTTTGTAAATCTGATGTTATCCCATTTTGACAGTAGTGTCCAAACATTGAATTTTTGACCTTCACAACATGATAGGTCTCACCATGATTGTCTGAAGGTGGCACTGTAGTGCTCCCCTATCACAACGTGTCTCTGAATATTAGAATCTGGCTCAAAACAGGCCTTTGGTGTGATGAAGGGTGTGGTTGCACACAATGTAACCACACACACCCTCAGTCATTGTTACACGGACAGTGTTAGTGTCAGTGAGTCACGCTGACCCAGATGATGAAGATCACTTTATCCTCTCTGTGTGTGTGCGCGCGCGCGCGTCATTGCCTTTCACTGACTCACTGTGACTCTGCACAAATTAAATTTATCTGCCAACATTGTTGCAACCGTGTTGCACCAGCTGCGGTTCCACGTCCTTCCAGCAGAGGGAGACCAAAGACTAGTCAGGGTTAGGAACTCTTAATTTTTATGAAATCTCAAGGAAAGTAAAATATTTTACGCAAATACTGAATATATTTAATTGAACCTGGTCGGTTTCTCTGATCACACTGATCCTTTGATCTTCACAAAATCTGAACTTTTAGAACACAAAAACAGTGGAATGTCCAACAGTGAATCTGTGAAACCACGTGTCTCCCTCCTAACAAAAATGTTTTGGTGACAAACTTGAGGTCCCCAGGCCTCAGAGGGAACGCCCTGCGATCAGATGACCTTTCTTATGTTCCTGCTGTTTTATAGAACAAAGACGACGACCAAAAGACCTGAACCTGAGCCTCTGTCTTTGCTTATGTTGTGCACAACAGTTATGCAGCTGTGTGACTAACTCAGCCATATCTTCATTTCTGAAACCATTATCTCTGCACTCACTGACCGGAACCATTTGTTTTTATAAGGTCAAAAATCCTGAAGGAGTTTCTGGTTCCTCATAGGTTCTTTATGTCTTACTTCTCTCATGATGTCGAACCTCTGACTTTGGCAGCTGGCGTTCTGTTTACACGCCTGGTCATCTGTCCTGATTGGCTGTTATCAAGACAACAGCAGCCATGTGAACGGCTGTTGTTTTTCTCATGTTCCGTTTCTGCTGGAGTCACGGGGAGCAGAAGCTCCCGCCAAAATGCAACGGCCAATCAGAAGTGGATGAGGGAACAGTCCTGGGAGGAGCTGACAGACTCACAGGGTGGATGTGTGTGATCACGCTGCAAAAAATACTAGAACTGTGAGTATGACATCATTTCACCATTTTCTTTTTTTGTGTACTATCAAATTGACCACACGGGGCAACAGACAAGCTGTTTGTGTGTCTGTGGACCACGAGGAAAATCAGAAAAAAATTGAATATCTTTGTACTTGTCTCACACAATGGTCCAAAAGTCAGAATCTGCTGTAAAGGTTAAAGAGTTATGTTAGGTAACTGGACATTCAGGTTTTTTGGGAAACGTTTCACCTCTCATCCAAGACCCTTCTTCAGTTCTAACTGTCAGTAGGAAGTAACAACAAAGCAACCTTTGAAACAACAAAGGACGCTGCTGTTTCCTCACATGTCCTGGACAAACCTCATATTATCATACAATCCTCACTTTTTACAGTGTGTTCATTTTCCCGCCACTTAAGAGGGCGTGTGCGGTTGTGTGTGTAAAACTGAAACTAATCCGCTGTATGAGAAATGTGAGAATGAGGCCCAAAGAGCAGTTTGGAGATGGAGTTAGAGCAGGGAGGAGGTGTAGTGGGTGTAGAGAAGGAGCAGGTGGAGATGTTTTGGTGTGATGGTAGAGATCTGTGTTTCCAGGCCGAGGCAAACTCTGTGTCCCTGCTGAGGACTGAAGTGTCCGTCTGCCCAGTTGGCCGTGTCTCTGAGTCCTCCCCCTCAAACCTGACCCTGGGAAACTTGACTCCCCTCAAAACCTGACCTCGGTCAAGTTTAAGGTCCAACACTGACCTCGTGTGAAGTTCAACTTAAAGAGTTTCTGAAAACAAATCTGTTTACTTCAGATTTTCTGAACTCAAGCTGTTTTTTTTTCCACTGACAACTGTTTTGTGTTGACTGTAAACTTCTGCACTGAACCTCATAGAAAAAAAACACAGATTTTGTGACTTTACTACAAAGTGACCACAAGGGGCAGTGGTGATATGGCCCTAGGTCTCTAAGCTAAAATTGTGAAATTTAGTTGTTGTGAATTAACGTAACCAGTCAGTTTATTGCAGTGGTTGGCCACCAGGGCCAGCAAAGGCTTGTCTGCTAAACTAAACATACATAGAGAAACACATTTATTCATAAATATAATTGAAATAAAATTGCATTTTAAAAGTGTATATTACTTGTCTTTTTATTAATATAGGAAATAATATATTAATATAGGAATATAGGAATGTTGAATGTTCATTTTCAGCATTGAAGCTCCTAAAAACATTTTGTCCAAGTCCTAATGTCATACTTATGTTACTATGACACGTATTAATTTGATGTCACAAAACTATGATGTCACTGAAGGCCTACTGTTAAAATGCACGGCCTGCCACTGATTTATTGACTTGTGACGAAAACCTGGACAAAGTCTCATTCTTCTCCATGTGCATGAAGTTTCTGGGAATACATTTAAGTGACAGGAAACCTCTATCCAGTTTGCAAGCAGAGTTCATTGTTTCACCATAGTGTCTTTAGCAACTTTGGCTTAAATCAAAATGTTGGATAAGAATAATCCCAAAGTCATCCTCCTGTGGTTTGGATGGTGGCAGGTGGAGGAAAGTGACTTTAAATCCCTGAGCTCCTTTCTGACTCCACCTCTGCATTACTGCGCAACAACATCTTTAAAAAATTATTTTCAGGCTGTGGTTTTTGAGCATTTAAATCTGATGTTTGTTGTAGCAGCAGGGTGAGGAGAATTGCAGACACAGCAGTATGAAGAAAAAAAAATCCATTCTTAGCAAATTGAAGAATTTCATAATCAATCAGACCTCTTATCCATCTGTGCATTTCTTAACAAAGATAAACCTGCACTTGGAATGTCTCTGATTCACAAATCTTGGCTTTGGTCTGAGCTAAAATCTTTGACTTTTTTATGGACTTTGGTCTGAACTCAAATACTTGTTTTTCTCCACGGACTTTGGCCTGAGATAAAATCACTGATTTTCTCTATGGACTTTTGTGTGAGTTAAAATCATTGTTGTTCTATTAACTAAAATCACTGGTTTCTCAATGGTCATAAGTCTGAGTTAAGATGAATGACTTTCTCTACGGACTTTGTTCTAAGAACTACTTATCTGCAGTGCTAATGTTGGCCACCAACAAGTCCAACCGGTTTCCAAACAAAACAGAGGTAGAACCTCTGTGGTGTATATGGTCCGGGCCTCTGTAGAACAAGAAAAATTCAATTATCATTTAACCACCAAGGGGAGAATGTTCAAAAAGTCACTTAAGCTTGTCAACATTACAAAATGACAGCTAAGAGTTGGCTAAAATCACCTTCAGAAATAGAGTTTTAAAGTTAACGCTACCAGCTCCATAGGTTTGTTATAGATTAAAGAGAGTGTCAGCAGAACCTTAGGTTTTATTACTGTCGCTGTTACATTTAAAGCATGATGTTATCACGTTGATGATGTTGTTTTATGGTGCAAATGTCATCAGGGTGAAGATCAGTATCCCAGGCATGGTTCCCTGAGGAACTCTTGTCAGCTAAAAAATACCACAAAAAACTGAAGACTTTAGTGTTAAATTAGTCAAGATTCATACAGAAGAAACGGGACGGTGTTGTCCCAGGGTGGGCCCTCCTACGGTTTTCAGTTTCAGTGTAGCAGCCTATGTCCGTCTGTGTGTGTGTGTGTGTGTGTATTTGTGAATGAATGACATGGCGATAACGCTCGTTCAGTTAGTGAGTCATCAACGAAAACACTTTATTGAGAAGTCACCCACACACACAAGCACACACACACACAGAGGGCAAGAGAAGCTCAGCGTTGAACTACTGAACTTTTTACTGTAAGGCTGAAGCAGCAACCCCTTCTTCACGTGAAGTTCTGTAACAGATAATTTTCAGACATTTTTCTCCTTTATGTTCTCCTCCCTTTTCTTCTTCTGCTCCTCCTCCTGCTCTTCTTTAGAAAATGTCTTATTTCCTCAGCAGCTGTTGCACAAGTTTGGGAAAGAGAGAGAAAAGCGATAGAGAGGAAAAGAGAGAGTGTGTGTGTGTGTGTGTGTGTGTAACACAATCCTGTGACTGAGGAGCATTTTTTAAAGCTCACGTGTATCTCTCAAAGGAAATGACCATATAAGGTCAGGCTTCCGATTCTGTGTGTGTGTGTGTGTGTGTGTTTGTGTGTTGTGTTTTGACAGTGGTCTGGATTGATGCAGACCTGCCCTGTCTGTCCTCTGCTGGTCAAGGTTAAGTCTAACCTGTAAACACTGGTCCTTATTTGTCCAGACTGGTCAAGAATGGTTTAGACCGATCAAGAGTTATCTAGACTACACCATGTTGGTCTAGATGTGGTCAGTCTGGTCCAGATGAATCACAATTGGTAAAAACTGGTCCTCAATTGTCCAGATGCAGTCTATTGGGACCTGCCGGAGGTCAAGTCTGTTTCCTTAACCATTAGGCCACCAACTGTTCCACTGCACTTGTGCAACCAAAACCAAAACACAGCGTTTTTTTGCGTTTTTTCATCATACTTACTTTTTCATCACACTCAGCACATGCTTGTATTGAAAGCGACGAACTTCAAGTTTGGCGGGCCGGATAATAAACCTTAGTGGGCCGCATCTGCCCCTCGGGCCTTAGTTTGATCCATGCCTGATCTAGACAAATCCAAAGTGGTCTCCAGAGTAATCCAGACTAATCTGGAGACTAGTCCAGGTTGGTCTAGATAGGTTCACACTGATCCACATTGATGCTAACTAGAAGGGGCTGGTCCTCACTTGTTCAGACTGGCCCAGACTGATTCAGTCTGGCCCAGTTTGCTTTGTACTGTTCCTGAACTATATCAACTAGTGCAGGCTAGTCCAGAATAATTTAAACTAATTTAAGCTTGTCCAGGACCATATTGACCAGAACTGGTAAAGACTGGTCCCAACTTGACCAGACTCTTCGGTACTGGTCCAGGGTTATCAAGACTGCTTCATTCTGGTCCAGACCAGTTCACGGTAAGACAAAAGTGGACCAATGTTAGGTTGGTCTCCCATTACATCTTAACCCATCAACAACGTTAAGTCTATATTTTCTCATTTTTTTCCTTTACATTTTTTTTAGAAAATATTCATATTTAATATATATATTTATAATTTGGAAAAACACAACACGGTCTGAGGTTGGTGAACTGTTTCACTTAGAAAAATATCAATGTATGGTCCTGTAGTGAACCCCCTTGCGTGCAACTTTTAACCCACAGACTGCATGTTTGACACGCCTGCAGTAGTTTGTTGACGAACAGGTTCCTTCACATCTGGTTACTGTCATCTGTCTTCAGAACCACTGTGAAGGCTGTGAATCACAGACATTCCTGAGGAGAAAGTTTTACTGACAACGAGGAAGATCAGACCAAAGTTCATCGAGTGCTTCTAGCTCAGTCCATTAAGTGGACTTTAAGACATTAAGTGGCTCTAAGACAAATACTTGTTTTGTTTCCCAAAGATATTGACTTTATGGGTTTTATTTTTATGCAAGAATCAATTCAGAACAGGAACTGTTGAGGGGTTGATTCCTATACCTGTTACCTTCAGATCATAAACCAGTTCTCTGTTCTCTAATGTCCAACTTTGGATGTTTGAGGAACAGGGTGGAGCAGGGACCAGGAAATAAACATCCTCCTTATCAGCAAACAGAAATTAGTTCACCTGATTAGAGAACAAACAAACCGACTGAAGGAGAGAGTGTGGAGGAGAGCAGGAGGAGTGGAGGAGAGAGTGTGGAGGCTGTTGACAGGTGGATGTGTCAGTTGAAAGTGTTCTTTACAGTCGGAGGGACAAGGAGGGCAAACAACGGCAGAAGGAATTCCATTCAGCCGTTTCTGAGAAGGCGTGGGAAACTTCTGTGAATTCCCCTGCAGTGGGAAAAGAAAGGAGAAGAAGGAGTTCCATCTCCATCACAGAAAGAGAAAAGAAAACACGTGAGAACAGCAGGGAGTCAGAAAATGGTTAGGACAAGGAGGAGTTACTCTAGTGGTGCTGTGAGCGCCCCCTACTCTGACAACCAAATACAGTGAAGCTGCTTAGGTGTAAACTACAAGAAGTTGTCAACAAAAGCCACTCACTGGTGACCCTGACATCACCTCATTGACTCAGGCCTGTGTTTTCCTGGAGGGTAAATGGATGAATGAATAAATGAACAAAACCAATAAAATAAAAAGTGTTTTTTCTTCTTCCAGTAAATTAGTTAAAAAAAAAGTTACTCAGTGAAAAGAGGATGTAACCTCTGAGTCACAGAAGCCACAGGTTGAACCTCAGCCAGATCAAAGGGCCTCCACCCTCCAATCCCAGCATTCCTGCCCACCCACGGCTGTCCAGGCAGCCAATGAGGAGAGAGTAGTGAGTCACATAAACACTGCTTCACTCATTCCTGTGGAGTGAGAGTTTAATGGGTGGTTTAAAGTGAGAGAGGGAGACATAGGCATAGAGAGACATCGAGAGAGAGTGTGTGTCAGAAAAACTAGATCACAGAGGTTGACAGACAGAAATGACACACAGCATATGGTCCTCAGTAAACTGACTCCAGCACATTCTTGCCAACTCTGCCGTGTCTTTGTCAGAGACCAAGGTCCATTGTGAAAACCGATGGTTTTAGTTCAGACCAAAGTCCATAATGAAAACCAGTGATTTAGACACAGCAGCTGCTGGTCCACTGCTCCGTCATGTCCTTGACTTGTTTCAGGAAGGTAAATGCAAATACCTTGTACCCTGGAGTTCAGCTTCAGCAGAGGCTGACGGTTGACTCACGTGTTTGGAGAGAGATTCCTGACGAGTTCATACCAGTCGGATGTTCTTCTGTCACCACAGCAGTGAAGAAACATCCAGACCTGGAGCAAGTTTCTGACTCCAAAAGTTCTACAACTGTTGGAACCTCCAGGCACTGCTCTGTACACGTGTGTGTGTGTGTGTGTGTGTGTGTGTGTGTGTGTGTGTGTGTGTCCTGATTACGGTTTCCTGCTGCAGTAACTGCCAGTCTGAATTAAATAGTTCCATTCTTTTTTAACCCAGATGTTAAAACCGTAAATCCAGGGAGATTAACACAGATTATAGGTAACAAGGAACTTAATTGCGGTACTTAATTACAGGCAGTTGGACAGTTGGACAACCCAAATGTTCCAGAATGGATTATTTTCTCACACACACTCAAATGACCTGAGTTCAGCTCTGGTCCTGGTCTCCACTGCTGGTTTAAACATTCTGCAAAATGTTCAAAAAATTATTATTTAAAAGTTCCAAGAAAGAGTTCCAAGAACTGCTGCTGAGTGTGTGATGTGTGTGTATATTATATAATCCGGATACTTGGCAAAGAACACTGTCTATAGAAATTGTTTAAAGAACCGTCTGTTACCTTTGTTACAACTGTTTACAACTGCTGTTACTGCTGCTACTGTTCCTGCTGTTAATGCTGCTGTAACTGCTGCTGTTGGTACTATTACTGCTGCTGTTACTGATACTGTTAGTGCTGTTATTGTTGCTGTTACTGTTAGCTGGTACTGCTGCTGCTGTTAGCTGTTACTGCTGTTGCTGCTGTTAATCCTGTTGCCAGTGCTGCTGCTGTAACTGCTGCTTTTGGTACTGTTACTGCTTTCACAGTTACTGCTGATGCTGTTAGGGCTACTGTCACTGCTGCAGTTGTTACTGTTACTGCTGTTCCTGTTTCTGCTGCTACTGTAACTTCAGCTGCTGCTGCTACTGCTACCGCTGTTACTGTTAGCTGTTACTGCTGCTGTCACCGCTGCTGCTGTAACTGCTGTTGCTGGTACTGTTACTGCTTTCACTGTTACTTCTGTTGCTGTTAGTGCTTCTGCTGCTGCTGTTATTGTTACTGTCACTGCTGCAGTTGTTACTGTTACTACTTTTACCGTTACCACGGTTCCTGTTTATGCTGCTACTGTAACTTCTGCTGCTGCTGTTACCGCTACTGCTGTTACTGCTGCTGTCACTGCTGCTGTTACTGCTGCTGTCACTGCTGCGGCTGTAACTGCAGCTGCTGTTACTGCTGCTGCTGTTAATGCTGTTGTCACTGCGGCTGCTGTAACTGCTGCTGTTGGTACTGTTACTGCTTTTACTGTTGCTGTTACAGCTTTTACTGTTACCACTGTTGCTGTTACTGCTGTTACCTCTACAGTGATAGACCAGTTCAAGGTAATAACGTTGGCCTTTCACCTCTACTGAGTGTGAATTCCCATCAACCTGTGGTTCCACAGTAACTGACTTGACATTCCTGAACCAAGGATGTCAATCAGATTTGCATTTATCCAAATCCTGCCGCTGGAGAAAAGACCTGGACGGTGGGAGAATGAGGAATAACATACTTTCTTCCTGAAAGATATTTGTTCACAGTGTTTTTTATGTGAACAATCATCTTCAGGCCAATGTTGGCTTTCATGTTGTACCAACTCCTCTGGTCTTGACTGGACTTGTTCCTAGGAATAACAGAGAAAGATTTTTTTTCCAAGATTTCAAGGAACGTCTGGAGAAGGAATGTTATTCAAATAAAAGTGGAATATTTGACTAGGATTTGCATGAAGCTGGAATTACCCAGACCTCAGGCAATGTTAAAAAAAAGAAAAAGACCCCTGGTGTCAGGCAAGGGGTTCTCCAGAAGATTATTGTCTTTTTTGTCTCCTCACTGACTTTCTTTGCCCTGAGCTAAGGAAACTTCCAAAGACCTTTGTTTTCTGCTTATTTTGCTGGATTGAGGGTTTCAATTTAGCAATAATATATCATGTGTAAGTGGCCAATTAAGATCTTTTACTTTTAAAAAATGACATAACTCCATGGAGCAGAGCATCCAAGGTCTTATTTTTGTAGGACAGTAGGACTAGGACACATTTCCCATTCAGAATTCCAAAGAGTATTCCAGTGATTTGAATGTAGCCAGTATTTCTGACTCTTGTTTCCAGTTGTTTGTTGTAAACAATGGCGCCGTCTGATTGGCTCCTTGAAATGGCAACATCTAATCTTACGCCACTGCTGCTCAGATCGGGTTGGACCAGAACCATTGGAACTTTTCCTCCTACTGACGCTGACGTAGACCCACTCTCAGTCTGACTTGGTCTTCTGATACACAGCTGCGTCTGTTCAGGGACCGGGGGAAATTACAGCCTCATTTAAATCACCCTCCTCCGCTGAAACTCAGGAAACACCCGTCATTGCTCAGATCCAATCGGAGAGCAGCCAGACGAGGGTGAGTGAAGCAGAATCTTGAACAGGTTCAGGTTCACCATCTGGACCTATAGTCTGCTCCTGGTCGTGGTCCTGATCCAGGATCATATCTGACAAACAGTGATTCTGGTGAATTATGGCCCTAAATGATTGACAGGTTTCACCATGCAGCGCAGATACACAGAACCGTTTCCTTTGCACAACAATGTAAGTCACTTCGTAGTAAAGGAAACCACAACAGGAAACGAGCCTCTCTGTTTGTCGAGGTGATGAGAAAACAGGAACACTCACTCATAAAGGTGTTAGGTAGGTGCAGTTCACGTGGATGACCTACACCTACCTACACATGGGTGTGGCAGTGTAAGTGGAAGGTCAGGCAGGTCAGCCATCAGATCCATTTTCTGTCAACAACAGGTGACTGGTTCAGATCCAAGTTCGGTGTGAATATGT
This sequence comes from Paraplagusia blochii, assembly GCA_016785265.1. NCBI lineage: Eukaryota > Metazoa > Chordata > Actinopteri > Pleuronectiformes > Cynoglossidae > Paraplagusia > Paraplagusia blochii. The sequence continues at coordinate 69,656 of JAFBJS010002876.1, read as the reverse complement.
TCACTCAGTGCAATATCAAATGAATTAAAAAGTCAAGTTGATAAATAATCGTGTTGATAAGAAATTCATTTTTTTAATACTTTTTTAAAAATCTAAAGTCATGTTAAAAAGTCATGTTGACAAAAAGTTGTGTTGACAGAAGGTCAAGTTAATAAAAGTTGTATTGATAATAAGTCCAGTTGATAAAGTTGTGTTGATGAAAAGTCCTGTTCATAAAGGTTTTGTTGCAAAAGAGTTGTGTTAATATAAAAGGTTGAGTTGATAAAAGTCATGTTGATAGAGATTGAAGTTGATAATTTATAAAGATTCATCTTAATAAAAGTCACGTTTGTAAAAAGTCATTGACGTCATGTCAATAAAACAGTTGTGTTGACAGAAAGTCAAGTCAATAGAAGTTGCATTGGTAAAAACCCATGTTGGTACAGGTTCAAGTTGAGAAAAAAATGTGTTTATAAAAAGTTCATATTGATATAAAATTAATGTTGATAACAAGTGGTGTTGATGGACAGGTGCTGATGAATAGTCATGTTGAAAAAATGTGTGTTGATAAAGTTTGTGACGATAGAGATTCAAGTTGATAAACAGTTGTGCTGATAAAAAGTTGTGTTGCCAGAAAGTTGAGTTGATAAAAATCCACATGGATAAAAAGGTATGTTGTCAATAAGTCATGTGGATAAAACATGACGATAAAATATCTGGATTTTTTTTACATAGACGTACATTAGTTTATACTTTTACATATATGTACATTTACAGTGGGGCCCCTAAAATACCTCACACGCACGTTTTCCAAATGATAAGTGAGCAACTTTGGAAGACTTTTATTTTTACATGTGAATACACCTACTTACAAGTGTTCAACCAAGCTTTAATTTTTCAACCCAACACTGTCGCTCACTGGCCCTCTCTTGGTCATTTTACCCATTTGTTATTACATATAAAGTTATATCCTAATCATATTTATATCTACGTATCTTCTTCTTCTTTTCCTTTCGGGCTTATCCCATTTTTCAGGGGTTGCCACAGCGAGTCAACAATTACCATCTCACCCTGTCCTGCGCATCCTGAACTCCAACTCCAACCACCTCCATGTCCTCCCTCCCCGCATCCATAAATCTCCTCTTTGGCCTTCCTCTTCGTCTCTTACCTGGTAGCTCCATGTTTAGCATTCTTCTCTGAACATGTCCAAAACCATCTCAGTCTGGCTTCCCTAGCTTTTTCTCTAAACCTCCTGTCTGTGTTGTCCCCCTGATTACCTTGTTCCCGATCCTTTCCATCCTTGTCACTCCCAAAGAGAACCTCAGCATCTTTAACTCTGCCACCTCCAGCACTGCCTCTTGTCTTCTACCTATTCCTAGTGTCTCTAGTCCATACATCATGGCTGGTCTCACAACTGTCCCGTAAACCTTTCCCTTCACCTTAGCTGACACTCTTCTATCACAGATCACTCCAGAGACCTTCTCCAGTTGTTCCATCCTGCCTGTACTCTATTCTTCTCCTCTCTTCCACAATCTCCACTGCTCTGAACAGTTGAGTCTGTGTATCAGAACTCCTCCACCTTCTCCACCTCTGCTCCTTGTTACCTCACCACTCCACTGTTCTCTCTCTTCTAGCTGTTGCCTGCTCTCACTGCAGATCACAATATCATCTGCAAACATCATGGTCCATGGAGACTCCTGTCTGACCTCCTCTTTCAATCTGTCCATCAGGACATATTTATATCTATGTATATATTCATGTAATGTTGAGATGTTGCAATTGAATTTAATGAATGTTTTTATGTGGAAGATCTGATGCGGATTTGAGTGAATGGAGACAGTATTGCTGCAGTATGTGTTCATAGAGAAGTCTCCCAGTGATGCTGTAAGGCCCTGCTCTTTGTCATGGATGAGCTGTTGCGCATGAATAACAGTCACTCTGACACAGTGACTCTAGTTTTATCTCACTGTGTGTAAGCCCTGCCAAAACCGATCATGTCAGAGTCACCTTCCTTGTCTCACTGGCGGCACAAACTCAGCAGACTGGAGCACAGACAGATGTCCTCCAATCCTGGCATCATAAGTCAAAGGTCCAACTCCAGCGGGTTCCAGGGAAGATTGTTCCACTAACTCTTCACATCTTTAACCACTCTCTATTCCCAGAACCTTCGTCCAGACTGGACCAAACCCTGGAGGACTTTTTTTTTAATGTTTTACCAACATGTGGAGAAAGAGGAGATTCTGATGCTCTTAAATTCTGATCCACTTTGACACTGTCTCCATCCTGAATCACTGACTTCAGGACTTTGTCTCACCTCAGGGGACAAGGAGATTTAGGTGTGAAAGGGTGAATTATAGAGGTGGAAGGGTAACAGAGGGGGAGAGAAAGGAAAGGTCAACGACTAATGATCCTAAATCCATGTGAGGTTAAAGGTCTTCTGAGGGTCCACACAATGGAGTCCTGTTTTTTCTGGAAGAGTCTATTCAGGTTCTGCTGCGCCGTCAGACCTCCTGCAGAGACTGAGTTCCTCCTGGAGCTCAACACCTCTTTGTCAAGTCACCGATGACTGAGTTTCTCCATGCTGTCCAATGGATGGAGGAAAAGCTGCTGAAGAATCTGAGATTAGTTAATCCCTCCCTTCACAGAGCTCAGATTAAACCAGTTCTCCTTTGGAAAAAAAGGTTTTAATATAGTTTGAGATGAGCTGAAAGTACTGTTCAGTGCATTTAAATAATAAAACAACACAGAGAAAAAAAAACATCAAATATATGAACATGTTTATAATGTATATTAATAATTAAAAAAAATGTACTCTCTCACAAAATGACTTCATTTTATTACAGAAGTGTTAAATGTGTTCAAATTAGAAAGATATTTAAATCATAAGAGAGAAATAAAAAAAATGGTTTTAAAATCAGAAAGTATTCCGAAAATCTGAAAAAAATTAACGCATTTTCACAAAGAAATGTCATTAAATCACATCCCAGCATTGACTTTTATATAAAAAAAAAGCTTATTTAAAAGGAAAATCTCTAAAGTCATTCCAAAATGACAAGATATTCAAATATATATTAGTATGTATATAATTTCTACTTTCTAAAGAGCTTTTTGATTTTTTTTTTTCTAAAATCTCAACTCAGAAACTGCTAGTAAAAGAAAAGCACATATTTTCACATAAAATTAATGATAGAGGACATATCCAGCATGCACTTAAACATAATCAAAGTTGAAATCTGTAAACACCTAAAGTGCCTCAAAATGCCCTAAATTACGTATACATGTGAAAGATTTGCATAAAAAACCCTAGTGACACCCTTAAATTGTAACTCTCTAAAAGAATTGCATACAAAATCTGAAAATTACCATCTTGTGGGAAAAAGATAAAATAATCTTTATAAATGAAAATAACTGTTAACACCACACAATGCACCAAATAACCTTAATTATGAATAGATTGTCTCAAAAACTTAAAAGAAACCCAAAATAATAACTTTCTTAAAAAATATATTGAAAAAATTACAAAAGATTTTACAAGAAATTACTATCACAAAGTCATAATTTGTTACAAAAAATTAAAAGTAAAAAATCTCCACAATGCAGCAATATGAATTAATATATAAATATCTATAATTTCTTACAAAATTAAATAAAGCCTTTGTTTCTTCCTCAAAATATGGAACAAAAAAATGAGAAAAGGCGAATTTTGGAAGAGTACTCGACATATATCTTTAGTAATAAAAATCTCCCGAAAATAAAAAGAAAACAAAATGTACTACGATATCTAAACATATAGATAATCGTGTCAATAGGGTTGCTAACTGACACTTCTGTCTGTGCATCTGTTACTTCTATTCGTCTTCCTGTCAAACAGGGGGTGTGTGTCTGTGTGCGTGTGTGCATGTGTGTAAGCGACAACTGTAACAGCAAACACACACACACACACACCTGTTGCCCTGTCGTGTGTGAGAAAACAAGACTTCACCTGTTCACTGCTTTAAATCCACAAATGACAGGCTGGACTGATCTAATCTGAACTCAGGAGAACATTCATCCTGCTGTTGCTAGTTGTTGTAGTTGTAGAGTTTAATTTTTTTTTTTTATTTCCTCATTTTTTCTTCCATCTTGTTTTTGTAAAAATATATTATAAATATATAAATATATTTGTTCACAGTTCTTTAAGGAGTTGGTTATGAGATCTGTGTATTTGTGTATTTGTGTGTGTGTGTGTGTCATAGTTGGACGTTTGTTCTTTGTGGCCTCACTGACATGAATGAGGATCTGCTGCAATGAATGTGTGAAAGACCGTTATATCACACTCACACACACACACATACACACACACACACACACACTTGAAGCCCACTCTCACTTCTGTATTTGGTTTCCCATCATCTTGTCAGGTCTTACAGTAACAGGGGAGCCGGGGGAGGGGAGAAGACGCAGTGGAGGAGGGGAGGAGACGCAGGGTCTCCGACTCCTCTTCCTTTTTTCCTCTTCGGGCCAAAAGAAGACACTGTGACTTTTCACAGCCCTTGAAGAGAAGCAACATCGAAAAACACACTTTGATGACTGTCACAGAGGTGAGAGGAGGAGGTGTGAGGCTCATCCTCCCCCGCCCCTCCTCCTTCACCTCCTGCTCGTCCCCCTTGTCTGTGAAGGTTGGTGAAGTGGACCTCAGTTCCTCTGCACATTTGGTCAGCTTCATGGGACGTGTCAAATATTTCTGCTAAAAACTCTGGAAACACACACACACACACACACTCGGCCTGTCAGCAGCCATGAAACTTCAGGCCTCCTGCTCCAGAGAAGCAGCTGCGTCCGACAACCGTAAAATTCAGTCCAACTGCAGGGAGAACAACCGAGGAGTGTTTGTTTCTCCTCTGTTTTCACACGTGTTTGTTTCATCAGCTTAGTTTTCACTCTGACAACAAACAAATTGCAGCTATAAAAGAACAAAATGTCCAGAAGACTCACTAATTCAGATTCAGTTTTCTTTAAAATGTGTTGCAGCAGCGGTCTCCAACGATAAGGTTTGACCATCTGAGAAATTAAAAAATTAGGTAAAAAAAACAAACAAAAAACAACGACTGACCTATGTACTGTTGCCGGTCTGCAGCCCAGAGGTTGGGGAACAATCATTCATATTACAGTGTTGCAGCAGCCGGAAACAAAAATGTGGAAGTCTTGTTGTAAAATAATAACATCAGAAACAGATCAAAGTTCAGTGAAGTTTCACTTGAACTTTAACTTCTTTTGCCAAGAAGAACTGAATATTTTTGAATGTCAGGGTTTTTTTTTTTTTAATGCGTCTAATTTGAGTATGTGCTGCATGTGACACACAACTGAGTAACCTTTCTGTTTGTGAGTCAATACCAAAGTTAAAAAACACAGGGGAAATATTTTCTGTCTATCTTCAACGAGCTGGGGAACTGTGGGACGGTCCCTAAGATCAATATGACTCAGAGTGATTTAACTGCTGACAGTCAAACTGGGGAGTAGTGATGAGAATAAAAACTAGGACAGAGAGATCAATACTGTTGAAAAACTGGAAAGAAAAACTGATTCATAATAGTTTAAAAAACATATACAAATCCGGAAAAAAGAACAATACTGGTTAAAAAAATGAAAATAACTCTGCTTAAAAAAAAGGAGGAAGGAAGAAGGGAAACAACTTCTTTGTCATTGTGACATTGTGATACACAAAAAAGCTTTGGGCGCCCGTGGAGCTGTGTGTGGGGACGATGCCATGCTCAGCGCACCTCAGTGGTTACGTTCGATTCGATGGATTCGAATCTGGAACCCTCCTCTATCTGCCAAAACAAATAAATACCAATAAAAACTCATTAACACTGGGAAAATGAATTATTACCTGTGGGAAAATTATCTGTCTTGGAAGAAACTGAACAAAATTGTAAAAAAAAAAAGAATCAATACTAGTTAAAATGTGATATTATTTAAAAAATTGATTGGTAAAAATTATACTACTGGTTAATAATTAATTAAAATATGGTTACAACTGGTGAAAACGGATCAATACTGGTTAAAATCATATCAAACCTTGTAAAAACTAATCAATACTTGTTAAAAATTATCATTAAAAGATTGATCAAACTGGTAGAAACAGATATATACTGGTTAAAATGTGATCAATGTCTGTAAAAAATAACAATAGTGATAATTAAATGGATATGAACTGGTAAATACTGATGAAAATGGTTAAAAAATGAGCAGTACAATCTGGTAAAAATGATAAATACTACTTGAAAAATTAATTGAAACTGTCAAAAACTGGTTAATGCTGGTAAAACCTGATAAATAATAGTTTAAAAACTTGTAAAACTGGTATTAACTGATAAATACTAGTTAAAATGATAAAAAAAACTAGTAAATGATTATCAAATTAACCACTAAAAGAAAATAAAAAATGATAATTTTAGTCATTATTAAATAAAAACAAAGTTTATCCCTTTTTTATCTATTTAAGAACCAGTTCAAATATTAAATCACAGGTGGACGAGAACGAAGCTGCAACTATGTAAGAACAAGGAACAACAGTAGGAGGAGAAAGTCACACGTCCAACTGTTTACAACCCTGGTCCTCATGTCTGTGGTAACAAACCTCTGGTCAGGGGGCAAATGAAGGCACCAGGTGTGAAAGACCAACACCACTTTCTGGAGAAGGTGTGGATCAAAAGACTTTAGCACCGAGGTGCAAAATGGTGTTGAATAAACAACCGTTGGACCTTCCCCAGTCCGACATCGGGAAAACACTCGGCAACACCAGAGTGCAGAGAGAAAATCAGAGATTTTAGCTCAGACCAAAGTCCAGAGAGAATATCAGTGATCTAAGCTCACTCTAACGCCTGGATGGGAATCACAATATCAGCGCTGGCTGCCTGTCTTAATGTCCTGGCCAAAAACCAGGGACAAAAAAAAAAAAAACAGTAATGGCTTCTGGGTAATGAGATAAAGCTGGTGGAATGTGGGTCAGCTGATTTACCATCTGCTGAGTCAGAACCAGAGGAACGCTGGAGTCACAGCCTGACACGGACAACAGAAAGAACCGGAAATGATAAAAAAAACACAGGAAGTCTGAATAACTCAGGAATGAAAAGAGAGAGCGGGAGAAAAAAAAGAGAGTGTGTGTGTGTGTGTGTGTGTGTTTGTAATGTAGGTCAAGGTGAGCTATGTTTTGTGTGTGGTGTGAGCAGGTGTGTCTGATAACAAAATCCTCACATGTTGTAAAAAAATCTTTTCATCAGTGAACTTCAGATTAGCCTTGTTGTTTTATGAACATGGTTCTGTGATAACACACCCACACACACACACACACACACATCCTGGCTGCAGATTTGAGCCAACATTTCTCCCAACAATAACCAACGTCCTTCTTCAATAGTCAGTTAACAACTGATGATGAAGAGAAACAGTTGAAACTTTAGAGCTAATGTTAAGAAGGCAAACTAATCAATCAAATTTTATTTATATAGCCCACATTTACAAAAAAACAGTTTGTCACAGAGGGCTTCACAGGGTTGGTAACGTCCTCTGTCCTTAGACCGTCCAGCCAGGGTAAGGAAAAACTACAGAAACAGAACCCTTTTATCAGGGGGAAAAAAAGAGAAAGGTAGAACCCACAGAGGACGTATCCACTCCCTGGACGGACAGACATGTGATTGATGTTACCCAGAACACTCAGTACAATTTCAATACATAGAAAACAATGAAAAGAAAAGTTCAAGTTCTAGTTCGTGTTGGTCTTGTAGATGAACGAGTCCTCGCTTCTGTCCTATGATTGTCCCATGCATCGGTGGCAGCAGAACTGTAAAACAATGGGACCAGTTACTCAAGTGAGTACATGGTGGTAGTGTTATAGGACAAGGTAGAAGAAAAGAAGACCGCAGAGTCAATGTACTCATTTTATGTGCAAGATGGAATGAAAAAGCCCCCCAGCAGTTTAGGCCTATAGCAGCATCTCTTCAGAACTTTATAAGTGTCTTCTTCTTCTCCTATGGGTTTGTCCCTTTTCAGGCCACAGTGAGTCAACATTTTCCATCTCAAATATATATAATATATGAGATAGATTTGGGAAAGAGTTGTTGAGGCTATAGGTTGAGGGAAAAGGGAGAGATTTGCAACAGTGTGACAAATTTGATTTGTAAATGTGGGCTATATAAATAAAATTTGATTGATTGATTGATTGATTGATATAATTTCTGCGAGAAAGAGTACCACAGATGCTGTATTTGCCTTGAGGATGTTGATGAAGAAGTACAGAGAGGTTCAGAAAGGGCTGCATTGTGTTTTGGTAGGTTTAGAAAAGCTCTTTGACAGGATGCCAATGGAGGAAATGGGGTTTTGTATGAGGAAGTCAGGAGTGGCAGAAAAGTATGTTATGTTGGTGCAGAACAGGAATAGTACAGCATTAGTGAGGTGTGCTGATGGAAGGAGAGATGACTTTAATTAAAGGTGGAGATGGGACTCCATCAAGGAACTCAAATATATATAATAGTCCCTGAGTCCCTTCTTGTTTGCTTTAGGGATGTTACAGACAGATGAGGTCAGACAGAAGTCTCCATGGACGACATTATGATTTGCAGTGAGAGTAGGCAACAACAAGAAGAGAACCTAGAGAGGTGGAGGTTTGCACTAGGTGCGGGAGTTTAGATACTGAGGATCAGCTGTTCAGAGCAGTGGAGACTGTGGAAGAGAGGAGAAGAATAGAGTGGAGTCAGGATGGAACAACTGGAGAAAAGA
>JAFBJS010002876.1:6410-60902 GCA_016785265.1 Paraplagusia blochii | reverse complement strand
CAGGAGTGATCTGTGATAGAAGAGAGTCAGCTAAGGTGAAGGGAAAGGTTTACAGGACAGTTCTGAGACCAGCCATGATGGATGGATTAGAGACACTAGCAGGTAGAAGACAGGAGGCAGAGCTGGAGTCAAAGATGCTGAGGTTCCCTTTAGGAGAGACAAGAATGGACAGGATCAGGAATGAGGTGATTAAAGGGGCAACACAGACAGGAAGGTTTGGAGAAAAAGCTAGAGAAGTAGTTTTAAGTCAGAATTGAGGATACAGAGGACAGAGTGAGATGGAAAATGTTGACTTGCTGTGGCAACCCCTGGAAAAGGGGCAAGAGAAAAGAAGAAAAATGAGCTATATAATATAAAAGTATGTATGTATACGTACAGGAAGGACGTGGATGTCCTCATAGCCTGTTGTGCCTGCAACAACCTCAATACTGTATCAAGAAAACAAATGAGACAGTAGTAGGTTTTCCAAAGTCAAGGCCTGACCACTATTCCCTACTCATTACGGACAAGGAGACAGTAGAACCGGTCACATAATTCAAGTTCCTGGGGGTCAGTGAATGAGTGACAACCTGACCGGGACCTCAAATATCACCTTCCCAACCACTGGACACAACGAAATGTGACCTGCTTTTAACCCAACAACAAAGTGAACAGGCAGATGGTGGATTTGAACCTGGGAGACTCCAGATCATGGGGTTTCAGACCCGTGGCCCGTGGGCCACTTGAGGCCCGTGGGAAGATATTTTGTGGCCCCTACCTTGATATGATAGTTTAATGTTAGCGCAGCCCACGGGAGCTTTAGAGGGGTTTTGGCATTGTCAAGTAAACAAGGCCAAAAATGGTCATGTTGGCTGCACTCAATGGTAAAGTGATCGATTTTTCATTATAACATCATTAATTTTCATCCAACTCAGTTTTCTCACTCATGAAGACCAGTACCAATCGACTGTTGGGATAATAACGCGCTGATGACGCACAGAAATTGATACATCAAAGTAAATGTATTTTCACGTACTGATGTACTGTATGGTACTGTATGGTACTGCAGTATATCGCTGGTGTTTCACTGATAGATATATATTGTAAGCCAGGGGTGCCCACACTTGACCAGGCTGGAGTGATCTACCTAGATTAGAAAACTCTAAATATATTGACCTATATCTCATTCTATGCATTGTTATATACTGTATATATTACACTGTTTGACTCATTACCGATATGATTCTCAATATTCTCGATATGATTCTCTCTTGGGGCAGTTGGTGGCCTAATGGTTAAGGAAGTAGACTTGGGTTCGCAACGCACCCGGTTCGAATCCCCGTACCGCCAAGTTACCGCTGATGTGCCCTCAGTATGGCCCCCCCCACACTGCTCCCGGGCGCAGACTCAGCCAGCAGCCCTCAGCTTACTACGGTAATGGGTTAAATGCAAAGGTATAATTTCCCAAAGGATAATTTAAAGGGGTTAATAGAGTTGTAATTATTTATTATTATATATTTATCTATTGGCCACTGATGAGCATTTTGAAATAATATTTATATCTCTAGTTTTAGTTACTACTATTTTTTATGTAGTTTCTCAGGTTCTGCCAACACTCCTTTGGAGATGTACTGGTAGATCCTGATCGACCTATTATACCACCCCTGTGATAAGCTATTCTTTTTTATATGTTTGCTCTTTTTTAAATTTTGTTTCTCTATTTCTGCTGTTGGATTTAACATAATCTATGGGTAACTGACTTTTTATACATTTCATTCTTCTGTATTGTACATCTAGTGATTGAGTTTTAAACCCCTGCTGTAGGCGCACATCCGATTCCTTAACCATTAGGTCACCACTGCCTTGCCTATGTGTTCAAGTTGTATGTTTGCGGTCATGTGGGAGCTGCCTTGTAATTTTATTGCTAATATGTTGTACGATGACAAAAGTCTATTGTAAAGAATCATATATCATGCTGCAGTGCATGTCATATAGTACTCTGACTTTATGGTTGAATCCTCTACTAAGGCAAGAAATGTTAGGACTGCAGCGAAAGAAACCTCCATAGAACGAACACGTGGATCTGCCCCACGTTGCCCCTACACTGACCCCCTGCAAAACATCTACTTGAGCAGCTTTGCCCTTTGGCCTAAGAAAACTTTCACATATCTGTAGAAGAGGAGGCTCCGCCCCTCATGGGGCCCACAGGTGAGAGAGTCTGAAAACATGGATTCTCTCAGACAGACCAACAGTTTCTGGTCTCTGTACTATTACACTGTAATAACAGTGGACTATGTAGGAAAGACCACCTGAGAGACATTGAGCTCTGATCCAAACTTTAATGACAACATAAAAAAAGTGCTGAGGAACAATTTGTTTAAAATTCAAACACAAAACTGTAAATAATTTACATTAAGAAAGAATATTTATTTACAAAAAATAGTTTTTAAAAAAACCTGTACAATATTTTAACAATCAAAATAAAAACAGGCGTTGATGGGTGGAGGTAGGTCATCAACCAGGCTGAGGAGAAAAGGAAACGCATAACAATTGTTGAAAATACAGAATTAAAAAAAAAAAGATCTATTACAACTGTTTAGCTGACAGTGTTGAAATCTTTTCAGATTTCTTTTCAACCTTTTAGACAAATTAGCTCATCTGATGAGCTGATGATTTATGAAACATGTTCTCCAAGGAAGACTTTTGTTAAATCATAATTAAACGTCACTGGAACAGTCAGTACAGTCAGAGTGTTGAACGATTGAAACGAAAAGGAAACCCAAGCTTGAGGATTGAATGTGGTGTCCACATTATAACATAAGAACAAACCTCGGAAAACGTCTGAGAACAGTGGAACTTCTCTCAAAATAGGAATGTTGGAGAAAAAAAAAAAAAAGTCAAGAGTCACAACCTTGTCTACTTAGAAGCGTCTGAATTAAAACCACCTGTTACCATTATCACAAAGCATGGCGAAAATAATTTCCTGACTTTTCTGCAACATCTTCAGCTCACAGTTATTACGTGAAACAGACAAACAAGAAGAAAACAGGGATGAATTAACGTTTCTGTCTTAAAGTTGAAGAGAAAATGATGAAGCTGAAGCTCAGAGTGTGGAGTAACTGCTGCCTCTGTGGTTAGTCGACGTCATTACAAGAGGACTCCGACACACAAGGTTGAGCTGAACCAGAATCAGGACAGAGCAGTGAAGAGTTAAAGAGAGCAGAACAGTGTGAGCGACTGTTGAACTGTGAGACTAGAACCGTTTGGACCTTGGTCGCTGCAGTATCCACGTCAATGACACACATGAACCTGATAATGGTGGATGTTTGGCCCTTGGGGCCACACCTGAGGCTGAGTACACAGCAAAAAAAAAAAAAAAAAAACCCAGAGAAAGATTGAGTGGAACTTTTCCTGGGACGGACAGAAGCAGAGAACAGCAGCAAACTGGAGGGATCACTGGTTACTATGGCTATAGTTTTAAGACTTCCTGAAAAGACACAATATTCAAGTTTCATCCAACTACCGCCACAACCATCATCACTGTACTCTTCATCCCCGTCACTATCATCTTCTCTTTGAACAAAAACAACACAGTCATTGCTACAACAGCCAGCAAAGGGAGTATGACGACGACAACTACAAGCAGCGTGTCAACGTCCATACGAGGCACTGATGCCGGTCACCAAAATGTCCAAACTTTGTGCGTTTTGATCAACTTTGTTGTGTTTCCATTGTTAATGTTGCATGTCCATCCATTTTTGTGCGATATTGCCACCGTCTCTCCTGCAGGAACTGGTACCAAGAACTTGAGATGGAACCAATGCATTAGCATCAATGGGACTGGAAGCAAAGCAAAACAGTTCCCTAAATTTTCTTCCTGTGTTAGCAGCAGGAAGGAGGTAAAGTCTACTTGTCCTGTGAAATGGTTCCTGGTACTTGAAGTTCCTGGTAGCACGAGTTAAAAACATGGTTAAAGTCCCTAACGATCAAAACACCTCAACAACCATCAGTCTGTAAATACTACTCAAAGCTAGTGTTGAGCGTTAGCTTCGGAGCAGCTCCAGTCGAGCCTTGAGCGCCGCCTGTCTGGCTCTCAGTTTGTCTTTCTTGTTCTGCAGTCTCTCGGCCTGGTCCTCCAAGTTGTAAATACAGTCCCTGGCCTTCTTCAGAATCACAACTTTGGAAGCCTTGTCGTTGTGCGACACCTCAGGGACGTTGTCACGCAAACGAGTGAAGCAGTTCTTCAGCTCGTTGCGTCGATGCCTCTCCATCACGTTGTGTGTTCGCCGCCGCTCCTCCTCATCCTCTGTTTCTGTTGAGTTTCTGGATGAGTGGTGGTGGTGGTACTTTGACGATGATGAGCTGGAGAAGGAAGAGTAGGGGCTCCGCGAAGAGTTGTGGAAACGCTGCGAACCATCGTTCCTGGAGCGTTTGTTGAACGACGGCGGTGGTGAGGCGGGGCGCGGGGCGGCATAGTTGTGTTGAAGCTGGATCTCGATGTGCTGCCGCTGAAGCGCCCGTTGCAGCTCCTCCTCTTGTTGCTGTTGCAAGGATACCTCGGTCAATGAGGGCAAGGGGGTGGGGCTAGTGGGGCAGCGGACAACCGTCACCACGTCGATTTCTTCTTCTGTGGATAAGGGAGAAAAAAAAAATTACAATGCTGCTTTTCCAAGCTAACTGTCAACTATCCCTTAAGCGTCAACTGCTTGTAATATTAAATGGACTTGTTCGACTAGGATTGCCCACTGACATTCAAAACTTGAAGTAAGCATTTCGTTCCACCCCAACAGTGAGTTTTATGAAAGTTGCCATTTGGTTCCCACAGAGTGCAATGACTCAGTACAACCACATCAACATTAATGACTCAGACTGTCAGAAAAATCTGCTGCAGATTACAGATTACAGACATGAGATGACAGCAGTGAAGGTTCAGATAAGAGCAGACTTTGGCTCAGGGCCACTAAACATTAACAGATTTAATCATGAAATAGGGCCGTCAAGGGGCGTTCACTAATGCAACTAAAACAAGGCAATGCAAATGTAAAAAAAAAAGATGAAAAAAACTTAAACAAGTCCAAAAACTGGGATGAGATACTCCTAAAAAGTTTAACCCATAAGAAGTTTAGCAATATGTACAAAATTAGTAGATAGTCTGCCAAGACCCCTGAAAGGGTTAATAGTGGGACATTACATTCGGAGTATGTAGAACAGAGGGGACAGAAGGTTCCAGTGGGAGAGGAAAAACAGAATATAATTTACACAGTTGACACTCGAATAAAAACACAGACTCACCAGAGTCGCTGCATGACGATGTGGAGAGTTCTCCTCCTGTGGAGCTGTAGTCTGACGTGACCTCACTACCCTCTGGTGTGTCCATCAGGTTCTGACAGTCCAGTGTGGTACCCGCAATCTCCTCAAAGATGCTTGTGTCAATCTGAGACAACACCGGGCTGCAGCTCAGTATGGAGGAACCCGATTTCTCGTCCGTGCTCTTTTCTGCCACAAGGCAGCGCCACAGGCTCTCGTCGCTGTCCTCCAGCGGTATACCCTCCAGGTCATGTGACTTACACTCCTTCCCACATGGGGCTGCAGAGTCCAAGTGGTGGAAGAAGTCACAGTTCCAGTTGAACTGCATGTCGTGGTCCTCCAGCAGTATGTCGGTCATGAAGCTCAGCTGATCCTCCTTGGAGAGGGTCTTATCTGAGCCCTGCTCCCCGCTCTTCAGCGGTGGCGACTGTGGTGGCGTGGGCAGAGTCTGTAGGTCCTTCATCAAACTCAGGCACATGTCATCATCCATTAACAGCGGTTCAGAACAGAACCAGTCCTGAGACTGGGAGAAACTCTGCAACATGATGGACGCTGAAGTTCTAGAAGTAGAGAAAAGAGAACCCAGTGAGAAGAAGGAGAAAGACAAGGAGTCTGGTAAGTGAGATGTTCGGGCCCTCCTCAATCACAGCAGCACGCACATGTCTTAGTCAAAGTTTCTTAACAGTGAGCGCCTCATGGTTGAGCCCCTTCCTTTTAAGTGTGTTTACATCACTTTGACTCCACCTCCTTCACATTAAAAGCACTTCCTCAATACCAGTGACATCACAGAAACAGCTGGGGGAGACACAGGGGGTAAAACCCCAACACCTCAAACAGATTTACATTTTTCCACTTTGGTTTTCAGTAAATGAGCATAGAGACAGTAACGTCCTGCTGACATGGAAAGAGTGGGAAAAGTCCTTTTGTGTTTTTTTCTAAGACAATTAACAACTCACTGCAGGAGACACTTTCACCACTGAACCACGGAAAGTTTAGAGGAGGAGAACTTTCACAGCAAATAACCAACCAACTAACTTATGATGTAGTGGAAATGGTTAGAATAAAAACATAAATAAATAACCCCTGCTTCTATGGTATCTTTTAGAAATCTACAACAATTATGTGTGTAAATGCAACTCCAGGAATAAGCACGTGTGTGTGTAGAGTGGTGGGAAAAAAAGTTTTCAGGGACCCTTAGAATTTTACACAATCTCAAAAATGATCACGAAATACTATGTTAATACATTTTGTGTGTCACAGGCTGCACAAACAAATACAAATGATAAATTTATCGATTTAATTACTTTATTGTTCTTCCATTGGGACCCAGTAGATCAATTTAGTATTTAAAAACGTTTTTTTTTCACCACTACGACAGATTTAAGACTAAATTGTCACTACAGTGAAGCGGGGCACCTGTGTTTGAGAACATCGTGCTGTAAACAAGCAGCCGTTTGTCCAAACATGACTTTAAAGGGCCATTCCAACATTTTATAACCTTGTGTAACACACTCTGACAGGACTGGCAGCACCTTCACCTTCGACCACATGGTTGCGTTCACTGCACACTAACCGTAGACCGGGTTCAACGTTTATATAAAACATTCATATTACGTTCAAATTACGTAACTTAAAAGGAACTTGTGAAAGTAAGGAAATAGGAAGGCACAACGACGAGGCTGCCAGTACCACGCCGGTAGATATTAGCCCAAGACCAGACTGACAGAACCAAGAAAAAACAGTAGTCCAACAGATCACCTCAGCCGAATGTTAATATATGGATAATGATGCCCATAAACCAAGAGTACAGCACAAAATTCCACCATAATATGAGGATTTTCTCACTAAATTATTATATCGACTTTCTTTAGAGGGAGGTTCGCTGCAGAGCCCTGCCCCGTCACTATGTAGAATTCATAGCACGTTGCAGCCACCAGTCGATAGTCCTTTTGAACAATTCCAATATCATTATTTAAAAAAAAAAATCTAAAAAAAATCAATCAACTGAATAAATCCACGACCTGACACATCTATGACTAATGTGTCTTTGTTACCAGATTGTTGTGAAAAATACTGTTTCTCACAGGGCTTAAAGAATCTGACACTCATGACTCACAACTACTGGGACAATACACTTATTTGACAAGTCAAAACATACATCTCTAATTGGAGTTTGAGTTACACATCACAAGTACTTCACACCATACAGTGGCATAGGCTCCACTGCAACACCAGACCCCATGCAAAATGTGGCATAAAAAAAGTGTTGCAACGGTTTCTAAGCATTTTCTCCAAACTAGACGACACAAATACTTTACAAAACAGCTTTGGTGAAAGTAACGAGAAAATCCGCATGATATTTTTTTCAGTGGTCACATATTAAATGTGAACAAAAAGTCTTAGTATCTCTACGCACTGCTGAAAAGCATGGGGGCCATTTAAATCCGGCAGAGGCTGAACCACGCCGGTTCTCTCCCACGTGAGACATTCCTCTCTGCCACAGCACTTTAGAATGCCACTAACAGCCAACTACATTACATGCATAAACACGACGCCATTTCACGTTGATCGCTAAGGTGACATGAAGAAATTAAAATATATATAAAGTCTCGGTAAAATGAGCCTTACCTTCAACTGTCCTAAAGTGGGGCGATGTTATACAAGTAGAAGCAACAAAGCACGAACAAACGGCAAAAAATATCCGGATACGGTCCAGACACGTTTCTAGAAAACTAGAATAATTTGCTGTATTAATTTTATCTCTGTGTTAGGAAAGGGCACCATTATCTGACTACACATTCACCTCCTCAGTGGACGAAAAAATGTGGGTGTGGCTCAGTCGCCGCAGCCCAGTTTATATGCCTTCTGGACACTCTGTACCCTGCCGCAGTAAAAAAAAAAGCGGCAAAATACTAAATTATATCTGTCCTGTATTATGGGCTCCGAAACGGGTGGAAGTAATACTGCATTGTATCACTGTTCTCAAATAGCTTGAATAAAAAATTTCGGAACTGACTGAAATACTTAAATTTTCCGGAAATATATCGGATCTATTTCGTTGGTTGGCGTAGGGATATATTGTACGGTTAGGATTCCAGGAAAATGGTGGCGGTAAAAGTTGGGACAGAAACACGTGGATGGTTTGGAGAAGCCGGGTGTCTTGCTGCCTGTCTGTGGCTCTCACTGACTGTCTGCGTGTCCGAATTTCCTCATAGATGTGACCGTAACCAACATGCACGCAGCAGAAAATTAATAAAGTATTGAGATATTTAGACATATTTAAAGGATCGTTTCGCGATTGTTACCTAATTTAGAGTCTGTAATAAGAATGTATCATTTATGTCGGAGTTTAATAAAAAATTAAATACTCATTAAATTTCTCTAACATACAACACATTGGGGAATAGGTTTTTTTTAAGTTATTATTATCATCAAGTGGCTATATGTCGTGAATAAAAAGCGTTTTAAATGTGTGAGTGTAAGTAGATACTCTCGGTGCAAAGTAATGTGGTGTGAAGTGCCGTGAGTAGGTTTGCAATTTATTATTATTCTTATTACTATTATTATTTTATTATTATAATGATAATTATTATTTTTATTGTGCGAATGTACACTATGTCATGTCTCCCTCACTATCACTCGTTCTCTCTTACTGTCTCCAACACGCAGTCACCGGTCTGAAGCATTTTGACGAAGAGTGAGACAGTGAACGCCCCATAGCCACGCTGTCCTCATGTAGTATTGCGGGATGTTCACCATCAGTCTGCAGCTCCCCTCAAAACGTGACTACTACTACTACTACTGTTACCACTACTACTTCTACTGTTACTGCTACTACTACTACTGTTACCACGACTACTGCTACAACTACTACTACTGATACTAATGTCACTACAACTACTAGTAGTACGTGTGTGTTATACTGTAATAATTGTATACTTTCTTTTTTTTACTGTTACAATAAATAAAAATGTTCTCGAATAACCTTTAAATGCACATTGATGGAAGTAAGGGATTCATTATCATTTTTATTCTGTCTTTTAAGTTAGCGTAAAACAAAAAAAAATGCATTTTTTGAAAAGTCTGATGGAATGAATGAAAACAAGCCACTGGTGAACCAGTGTAGTCCACGCCCACTATCCATATGATAACACACGCCCACTGTAGTCCACGTTACATAATGGCAAGTGAGAGCCGTAGCTCCTGGTGCACAGCTCGTTGGCCAATCAGTGTCGACTGTTTCACGTGAGCGTGTTCGCAGGCGTAAGCTCTTATAAAATTAAAAGCACGCGCGAGGCTGCTGCAGTCTGTATATTTAACGTGAGGAGTTCACTGGGTCAGCTGACCCTGCGGTCTAAAATACAGAGGGATTGAGAAGCTGTGTAGAAATAAGACACTCAGTTCTCCCTGCAGCCCTGGACCTGCACTTATTTTCCCTCCTGCCTGTGGCTGCAGTCGTATGACTGTTATCTCAGTCAAGTGTTCCACGTCAAGAAATGAATTATTACTGTGGCTATTTCAAACCTCTGTCAGCTCAGTTCTACAACTTGTTAATTATTTTTGATTTATGAAGTTAAAGTTTATATCGCAGAGTTTGCACATGAAAAAATATATTTTCTTAAAGTTGCCAGGGATTTACCTGATAGATAGATAGATAGATAGATAGAAAGATAGATAGATAGATATATTCGTAGTAGTGTAGCAATAATTGTATGTAATGGCAGTAGCGGTACTAGTGGGAGTAGCAGTGTGATAGTAGTAGTGTAGTATTACTAAGAATAGTATTAGTAGTACTAGCAGTGGCAGTAGTAGTGTTGTAATAGCTGTAGTAGTAGTATAGTCACTGTTGTTATTGTTGTGGCGTGGTAAAGTAGTTGTAGTAGTAGTGTTGTAACAGTAGTAGTAGTTGTTGAAGTAGTATTGCTGTTATAGTAGTATTGTTGTAGTATTAGTACTGTTGATATGGCAGTAGTTGTAGTAGTAGTGTAGTTTGTATAGTACTTGTAGTAGTGATTTAGTAGTCATAGCATAGTTGTAGTAGTAGTAGAAATAGTAGTAGTATTTTTTGTTGTTGTTGTTGTAGTAGTTAGCAGTAGTAGTTGTGTTGTAGTAATAGTACCACTAACAGTACTACTTGTTGTATTATTAGTAATAAAGAAAACGTGGGTTATTGTGCCCTCTACAGGCATAGATTGGCCTAGAT
The DNA here is from genome assembly GCA_016785265.1 of Paraplagusia blochii. Lineage (NCBI taxonomy): Eukaryota > Metazoa > Chordata > Actinopteri > Pleuronectiformes > Cynoglossidae > Paraplagusia > Paraplagusia blochii. Next base: position 50,413 of record JAFBJS010002876.1, on the reverse strand, counting down.
TGTAGAGCAGTGGAAACTGTGAGGACAGCTGGTCCAGTGAGCAGCTTGGTGACTCAGTCAGTTCAAACTGCTTAGTCACAACTGGGCTTCCCAAAAATGACGAATGAGCTCCACAGTGGATCAAAGAAGAACCAGAACCAGAACCAGAATACCCAACATAAACACTGTGATACTAACCCTGACATAGTTAGTCACTTAGTTGTACTTATGCATCACATTTTAGTCACAATCCTCTAATTTTCCTTACTTTGATGCAGTTTATGTGACTTTAATACCGTAGGAGATGATGAACGTCACCAACTGATGATGTCACACCGACATCAGCTGACTGACTGACGGTTGACTGGCCTACTGACCTCGCTGACTGAACTACACTAGCAACAGGACCCTCGGGGACTACTGCTGTGTGTGTGTTCTGATCCAGTCCTTATTTGGAGGAGATACTGCTGCTTTAATTAGAACCTGTAGAAGACTCAGTTGGCCAATCAGAACCTTCCCTCCCTCTCTCTCTCTCTCTCTCTCTGGAGCAGAATACCACACGGTCTAAAACTGTATAATGATACGTGTCCAACCCAGACCAGCTCTGGAGACTTTTCTTTCCTCCCTTTTGAGAATAAAAAAAGTGACATGTGTTGATCTAAAGAGGTGAAAGGGACAGGAGACCAGTCCTCCTGGCTAGATTATATGTGTGTTTGTTCTTCTTCTTCTTTTCCTTTCGGGCTTGTCCCTTTTCTCAGGGGTTGCCGCAGTGAGTCAATAATTTCCATCTCACCCTGCCCTCTGTATCCTCAACTCTAACTCCAACTCACTGCATCCATAAATCTCATCTTGGGCCTTTTCTCTTCACCTCCTACCTGGTAGCTCCATCTCTAGCGTTCTTCTACCAATATAACCACCGTCAGTCTGTTAATAAGTCAGTCAGTCAGTCTCTCTGTTAGTCTGTAAGTCAGTCAGTCAGTGACTGTTTTAAGACTTTCAGGCATCCCACGATCAGTCAGTGGGTCTGTCAGTCACTCAGTCAGTCTGTGAATCTGCCAGCCGGTCTGTTAATCTGTTCAGTCAGTCAGTTTTTCTGTTAGTCGGTCAGTCAGTCAGTTTTTTAATCAGTAAGTCAGTGTCTGTGTTTCATAGTTTTAGGCTTGAGTCCCACGATCAGTCAGTCGGTCTGTCCACTGATCAGTCTGTGAATCAGTCAGTCGATCTGTTAATAAGTCAGGCGGTCAGTTTTTCTGTTAGCCAGTCAGTCAGTCAGCCAGTCAGTTTTTTAATCAGTAAGTCAGTGTCTGTGTTTCAGAGTTTTAGGCTGGTTTAGTCTGTAAGTCAGTCAGTCAGTGACTGTTTTTAGAATTTCAGGCTTCAGTTCCACAGTCAGTCAGTCAGTCTGTCTGGTAATCAGTAAATCAACCAGTTGGTCTCTTAATCAGTAGGTTGGTCAGTCAGTCAGTCAGTCAGTCAGTCAGTCAGTCAGTCAGTCAATCTGTGGAGAACGCTGGTCTGTGACTGTCCACCTTCATTCAGGCATGTTCTTCACAAAGTTAAATCATTAGGAGCTGCAAAATTCTTCTGAGATGATTTGTTCCTTTCACCAGGGGACAGATCAAGTTCATCAGTTGAGGAACGAATTGTTCTCCAGCTCCAAGAAGAAGTCTTCGGTTATTGATGTTTGTCAGTGAGGAAAGGATAAAGTCACATGACCAGAAAACAGTTTGATTGTTGGACTTCCTGCTGTTGTAACGTCAACGTCTGTGTGTGTGTGTGTGTAATCAGCTGGGTGCTGTGCCCAGGCTGATAAGATGAATCCTGATTGACAACAGCAACTCACTGCTCACTGGCAGCACAGACATGTTATCAGGATCTCACACACAAACATACGCTGAATTCTCCTGAAATGATTAAGCGCTAGGGAAGTGGTTTTCTGCTATAAGGTGTGTGTGAAGTCAAACACTTTTTTACCATCATGTCAGACCCTCATGTGGTTCTGTCTGGGTCCAGTTCTACTGTTCTGCACAAGGTGGAACTGACTTTAAACAGAACAGAAGAGAACGTGAAGAGAAGTCAACATTATGGTTTGGTCTGGACTATACTGCACTGATCTGGTCTGGACTGATTTTGTCTGGTCTGGACTAGACTGGTCTGTTCTGATCTGGTCTGGACTAGGCTGGTCTGCTCTAGTCTGGTTGATCTGGTCTGGACTAGGCTGGTCTGCTCTAGTCTGGTTGATCTGGTCTGGACTGGACTGATCTGGGCTGTTTTTCTTCGATTCTGGAGTGGATTAAAGTAGTCTTCTTTCGATCTGGACTGGTTTGCTCCAGTCTGGGCAGGTCCAGTCTGCTCTAAATTAATCTGGACTGGTCTTATACGGTCTGATCTGGTCTGGACCAGATTTGTCCAATCTGGTCTGGACTAGACCACTCTGTACTGTTTCCTGTCTGGTCTTTGTTTGTCACATGTATTATGGACTGATCCTTTATGGACCAGGATTTCCCCTTCGGGTGACTGATTTATGTGAATGAATCTGTTGACATCCTGCAGAAACTTAATCAGCCAATGAGGAGACAGCTCAGACTTGGAGCCAATCACAGCACCAGCTGGACCTGCCTGGAACGTGACCCTCAGTATGTGTGCGGTCCTACACCAACCGTGGTTTGTGGAGCTGCCTCGGCATGCTGCTGTTCCCAGCATTCCAGGAAACAAGAACTGTGAAGTATTCTAGGAACCTCAGGATCAAAGGAGCATACTGAGAAGGAGAAACAGAAGGAGTAGGAGGAGCAGGACAGCGAGGAGCGTCAGGAAGAGTGATCAGGGTAAACCTGGTGCAAGTTCAAGACTTTATTTTTAGGAAGAAGGTGGAAAAGGAAAAATGTTGAGGAAAACAGTGATTGTCAGCAAAAAGTTGAGTAGTTCCCAAACTTTGACTTCTCCTGCTGCTCCTGCTGCTCCTCCAGCTGCCACTGCATAATGTGATTGTTTATCTTCTCACTAAAGTTACACAGAGTGAACGTAAACCACAAGTACAGCCAAGTTAATGATGAGTTAGTAAATGATTGGTACATACTGAAGAAAGATCTATTTCGGATAAAATGTCCGATAACACCAGGCGACGGCTATTATCGGCCCAATATTAGCATAGCAGTAATGATCAGATATTAGTTAAGCTGATATTGGTATTGAAAATCAAGTGTTTTAGACAATATCGGCAGAAATCAAACATCCCTAATCAACCTGGATTGTGCACATCTGCACTGTGCCAAGCTCTTAAGGAAGGTCCATCAGTATCTTGGGTTAAATGCAATGAGGCCAAATTTCGTTGTGCGCTGTGGTGTGAATCACGACGTCACAATGATAAAAAAAGGAATTTAATCTTTAATCTTCTGTGTTTTCCCTGGTCTTATATGTCTTTTCTCCAACTGTTGTCGTAGAACTGTGGAGGAAAGGCTTCCACAGTCTGGAGAGGGTCAATATTGGGGGGTCGATTTGTGAAGGGGAACTACATATTGAAATAAAACATAATAACTACCTCACCTACACTTTGTAGATTTTTCCTTTTTGCGGTCACTCCTGGAGCGCAACCACAAGAGGGGTCACTGCAGTTGTGTTTGAACACTCTCTCTCTCACACACACACACACACACACTCCACTCACATTGCGTTCTCCACTCTTCTTAAACTGGAAACTAACCTATGAGCAGATCCCTGCTTCTCCTTCTTCTTTTCCTCCTCCTCCCCCTTCTCCTCATTCCTAGCTGACTGATCTTCTAGGAACACTCTCACTGATCTTGTTGAACAGCTGCTTGGACAGCAGGAATGAACTGATGAACTTGAGACACTGACTACAGTTGCTGCCCCCTTCAGGTTGCAACGGTGTTAGCGTCCTCCACCTGGGATATTGCAGTTACCCTGGCATTTTCTGTAATAAGGAATGTCTTGTTCCATCATGAAGATTCTCCTTCACCCAGGTCTGTTGTTGAGATAGATCAGTGTCTACTGGACTTCTTGGAGCTGGAAAGACGTTTAGTTCCTCAACTCGTGTGACAATGGACTGTTTGTGAATGTATCTTTTTTGGAAACTGTTTGTGGTCATTTTTTTTTGATTGAAAATGTAACTTTTAAACAGAATTTTCCAAAGGGAGGTGTTCAACAGCCAAGGTTCCACTGTACCTAAGTTACATCACACCATAGTTTTGCAGCTCCAGAGCATTTGCTGCAGGTTATTGGTTCTAACCCAGACTCTGCTCGAGACTCTACTCACATGCCAAAGTCTGTCACTGTCAACTCTGCTGCTGTGTCCCATTTCTGTTCTGGGATGAATCATCGGAGTGTGAGCAGCAGTCAGATCCTAGGAATACTGCAGCAGCAAATGTAATGTGTCAGGAAACAACACTGTGAAACCAGAACCTTGTATCTTCTGGACTAGAAAGACACAAGGAAGATTCCCACTGCAACAACAGTACTGGGATTCCATAACAGTACCAGACTCCAGACCAAAGTGCCAAGAATAATATGCGATACCATTGATATGCAGAGTTCCAAACACTTCATTAAACATTTCAGTCACTCTGCAGCAGAGACCAGGAACCAAATCAGTGGGAAGTCTGACATCTGCAGACCAACACACACACACACACACACACACACACACACACACCAACGCACACACATGGCTGACGTGGCGTCTGCACGGCACATGGACAAACGTAGAGAGAAAAACGAAGAAAAAAGTTCAAGCAGCAGGCTTTTAAGATTTATGTCCACACCAAGGAGGGAATGGACTGACAGGGAGTCAGAATGAAAAAAACTGATACACCATCTCACCAACAGCAGTGGTCTACTTCGGTTGTCTCAGTAGTTGTCTACAACAGTAGTCTACGTCCTACAACGGTAGTCTACTATGATGGTCTACAACAGCAACTATAGTGGTGTATAACTGTTGTCCATAACAGTGGTCTACAGTTTACTACAGTGACCTATAACTGAGATCTATAAAGGTGAGTTACATCAATTGTCAATCACAAAGGTCTACAATAGTAGTCTACAACAGCAACCTACAATAGTAGTCTACATAACACCAACCTACAGTGGTAGTCTACTATAGTGGTATACAACTGTGTTTTACTTCTGCGGTCTACAGCAGTGGTGTACAATAACAACCTAAAATGGTAGTTTACTACAGAGGTCTACATCAGTAGTCTACTAAAGTGCTCTATAAAATCTACCCTCAACAGTAGTCTACTACAGAGGTCTACTACAGTGACTTGCTTCAGTGGTCTTCAATGGTGACTTGCAAGAGTCGTTCATAAGAGTGGTCTACAACAGTAGTCTACAACAAGGACCAACAGTAGTAGTCTACAACAGTTGTCTATGACAGTGGTCTACAACAAAGACTACCACAAAAGTCTGAATCTGTGATCTACATCAGTAGTCTACAAAAGTGACCTGGTACAGTGGTCTCAACAGTGACTGTCAACAGTAATCCACAAGAGTCGTCAACTACGTCGTCTACAACAGTGGTCTACTACAGCTACCTACAGCCGTGGTCTACAATAGTAATCTACACTGGTGATTTGCAACAGTGGTCTACTGGTTTACTGCAATGACCTATAACTGAGATCTACAAAGGTGAGTTACATAAGTTGTCAGTGACAATAGTCTACAATAGTATTCTACAACAACAACATACAATGGTATGATACTGATCTACAACAGTGGTTTACTTCTGTGGTCTACAGCAGTGGTCAATAACAACAACCTACAATGGTAGTCTACTGTAATGGTCTACAACAGTGTTTAACTACTGTAGTCTACATCAGTAGTTTACTAGAGTGCTCTACAAAATCCTATCAAAAATCCAAAATCCTACCAAAATACCTACCACTATTAATATGTAATCTGTAGTCTACATCAATAGTCTACAAAAGTTATCTAGTACAGTGGTCTACAATGGTAGTCTACATCAATGATCTACAATAGTAATCTACACTGGTGATTTACAACAGTTGTCGTCAAAGGTAGTCTACATTAATACATCAGTGCAATATCCATCTATAATGGCAATACCATTCTGTGTATATTTTGCCTACTGTATATAATGTACAGTATACAGTCTATTTTAGTCATATTTAATACATTTTCTTACATTGTAATTTTTTGTAATGCATGTTTTTTATCTATTTATCTTTATCTTTTCTAACTTGCCGCTGCAACAATGTAAATTTCCCCATGTGGGACAAATAAGGGACTTTCTATTCTATTGTATTCTAGTCTACATTAGTGGTCTACAATAGCAGTTCACAGTGTCTGTAGGTAAGAATGCCTCAGCCAGGTCAGGCGCGGCAGTTAATACCAGGGAACTCTATCAGACCACTTCTCCATCAGACTGTTTGGGTCAGACTTATGGAGAAGTTGTGGAGTCACCATCCCTTGCTTTCCTGTGGTGTGTTTGTTGTGAAGGAAGTGGAAGCTGCAGAGGATGATGGAGACGTGACTCAGTTCTGTAACTTCAACAAAGACAAGACAATGTGTTAGCGTTCACATTCTATTCTCCATTCTATCGCTCTATTAATAAGAGTGAGTCAGACTGACTGTCTCTGTGTTAGTGTGGTGAGACTGGTGAACAATATCAAACTATTTCAAACTAGTGCAGTGAATCATAATAGTCCTTAGGATACATCTGGACTAACACTACAGCCTTCACCTCTTCTTCACAAACTAAAGTCCATAAAGAAATCTGTGTTCCTGAAGAAAATTGCTGATATGAGCTTAGATGAGAGTCCAGAGAGAAAGGTTTAATTACAGACTGTTGGAAATCTTGTCTCAGATTCCGCCGTTCTTCCTCTTTTAACCACAAATTGTGGTTAATGTCGGGACCAGAAACTGACTCACTTCTAGATTTAACATAGATTAAAGACAGTCAGCATTTTTATTATTATTTTGATTATCTTTCAAAAAAAGTTTATTTTTCCACAGAAGGAAACAAATCAGACCAAAGAAGCAGTGAGTCACAGTCTGGACTCTGGACTTCACCTTTTGTTTAGGATGTTTCTCAGTTGGACGACTATCCTCACTGACCACAGGCCAAAGCTGAAGGACCAAAATAGTCTTCCTCCACTCTCCTGAAGATGGTGCAGCTCGGTACAGACGTTTTCTTTGCTTCTGTTTTTTTTCAGCTCCCTGAGCTCCATCACTGACTCAAACATCTGCCCAGAGGTTTGGTCAGACTCTGATGGCCGTCTGTGGAATTCACTCTCTAATTATGATGATGATGAAGGTCTTCAGTGACCCTCTGGGCTGTGAGCCGGAAGTGAGTCAGGTGATAAAATTACAATCCGACCTGTTCTCCGAAAAACATCACATAGTCATCAACGTGAGAGAAACCAGAGCCGATTATGTCCCTTCCGCACTTCACAATGGGCGTGGCTGCCACCTAGTGGCTACCCATTGCAATTGCAGATAATTAAGAAATGAGCCAAAATTGTGCACATTTGTCATCAGATTAACAAAGAGCAGAGTTTTAGGCAGACTATGAGTGTGGAGATGATAACCCATACAGAGTGGTGTTACACGTGTGAGGACAAACATGTGTTGTCTGTGAACTTGACCACCAATCAACCATCAATAACAGGTTTAAAGTGATATCGGCAAAATTATGTTAGTAGGATCAATATTGTTTTTTCCTAAGGTAATAAAAATCCATTAACAGTATAAATGGGTTTTGACAAATTTACAGTTTGACGTGGAGTACTGAAAATAAGGTACATATCAGTATCGGTAATTAGTAGTGTTATGACAATATCGTAAATTCCTACCCTGAATTAGGTATTTACGCTGTACTGCCATCCGGTGGTCAACATCTATCCTTGACATATTAGAATCTAGTCATTTCCGAAGACTAACTGTTTCAGTTATCATTGAAATATTTTTGTTGATCAAAAGACACGATAAAAGGTTTAGAAAACCAGAACTCATCGGCGACTACAAGTAGAACTTAAAGATTTATTTACAATCATTTTAGAAAAGAGTTCAGAATTCAGATGTTCAAATCACGCACAAGAAAAAGCAAGGGTTTAAAAAGAGAAGACATCACAGTAAAGGTGAATATTAAAGACAATAACTGGGGAGAATCTCTAGGACATTCTGTCTCTGCAATGTGCGACACTGTTCCAAGTCCCGGTCTGGGTACTGCTCTAGGTCCAGACCCAGGCAGTTGTGGACCACTCATCTTGTAGATCGTCTGCTGTGTCCATGCATAAATAAAAACTGACACCCGACCCTGATCTTTCTGGAAATCTTGGTTTGGGTATCACCCAAAATCCTGGGTCCAGATTGGAACTGTTACACATGTGGATCATCTCAAACAAGCATCTTATCCAGAGACATCAGTTTGTACTTCATCTTGATGCCCAGGATCACGATGCAGTTAGTTCTGTGACAGTTCCAACATGTCTTTTAAGAAGAATACTGTCCTCTAGGAGGAAGCAGGTCGACAGTTTGTCTTTTAGCGAGACACACAAACCAAACTCTTAATCCAATAATGGCACCAAGATGTAAATGAATAATAAACAATTAGGACTGAGAGCTGTGTGGGCGCCCCCTGCTGTTTCTAAATGAGCAAAAAAAAAGCCTTTAAAATATTTGTCAATGCCTTATCTGGTCATATTCCGCGGCCTAATTGTGTGAGACAGGGAAGAGGCACGGGGCTGTCAGACGGAATCACAGAGGCTTTTGGGTGACGGTGGAAATTTATGTTGCAAAGTAGCGAAAACAGTGACACAGCAGCTGTTGGTCCAATGCTGCCACTTGTGTTTAGTTTGTGTCACTGTGAAAAAAATAATACAAAATTTCCAAGAGTAGACCAGTGTGATGAGACACCTGCAGAGTCTGTGATTTAACAAACGATACTATAAACAACAAATTAAATAAAATCAAAGACGCTCCAGAATTTCATCAGCTGATTCCCAGAATTCCCAATGTTCCCACACTCAAATGTTTGGAGAGTGTGGGTCCTGGTGGGTGATCACCTGCGTCTTTTGTTTCTCTCCAGGTCAACTGCTCCACTAGAGTGAGAATCAAGTAACACAGACACGGAAGAGAAGCAGTTTCCATCCACAGAACATTTCGAGACAGCTGATTGGTCCATTGCGCTGACCCCAAGTCACATGTTCTGTTTGAGGGACTCAGAGGACGACAGTTGTCCTCTCCAGTGTTTTCATCCAGGTAGAAAGAGGAGAAGAAAATCTGAGGAAGTGAACAACAGTGTCCTTATCTGACAGCAGAGGAGAAGAAATGTTGCTGGGAAATCATCATTGACTTCTCTTGATGAACTTCTCCATCTCCTCTTTTGGTCTGTTTTTTGTCTCTGTGTCTGTATCCTATCTGTGTTGCACCATGGAGCCCAGCTGGTGGCGCTGTTAGGAGGCTTTTCCCAGCTCTATTTTCTTCTGAATTACTCGAGCAGAGTGATAGATGAGAGAGTCAATAAGACCAGCCACTGCACACAGGGAACAGAGGGGTTAGATTTGATTACCTGAGGCCTGAACACACACACACACACACACACACACACACACACACACACGCACGCACACACACACGCACGCACACACACGCACACACACACTCAGAGACTCACCTGTGAATACCCCCCCGATGATGGCACACACACCTGTGAGGAAGTGGGTGAACGACCTGCATTGAGAGAGAACCGAGTTCAGTCAATGCAGCAGTTCAGCTCAGCAGCACCTCCTACAGGCTTGAGGACTAACCTGTGCTTCTCTGTGAACTTCACCATCATGGGTGAGAGTTCATAAAGAACAAAGACTCCTGGTAAACCCTGGTCTCCGATCAGACCGTTGGCTACCTTCTCATGTCTGGTCACAGAGAACTGGTTGGTTTTTAACACCTGTAAAAAAGAAAAAACATCACTCTGAACATAAGAAGACTTTGACTTTGGTCTGAGAAATAAAACACTAAAAATATGGCTTTTACCAAGCTGGATTAGAACACTCAAATCATTATAAAACTCACCTCTCCATCGGCTTTTACGTAGATTGTTGGAACAACTTTCACAAAGTACTGGTACATCATGGAGGCTGTGGAGGAAAACCACTTTATAATTGCTATAGTGGTTAAGAAAGCAATAACGAGTATGATGAATGACTACTTCACTGCACTCTGTGTACTTAATTTAGCATTCTTCTCTTTCATCTCAGAAAATATATGGATGTTATAGATAGAACTTTATTAATCCCTCTGGAGTATCCCTTGGGAAATTATTATTTTTTATTTTTAGAACCTTATTAATCCTTCAGCGTGTGGGAACGACACCATTCTTAGGTCACCTCAGCGTGGGGATAGGGATAGATTTGAACCGGGGCCTTGTGGATCCAACTCTGCTACCTTAACCACCAGGCCACCAACTGACCAACTGGTTATAACAGAAACTAAGTTATTAAACGCGCTTATTGTTTAAGACATCAATTTATTTAAATACGACTCGAAAATACTCATATCATAAAATTGTATAGTTGAAGCCACGCGGTGTCGCTGTGGCTTGTTTTATTTTTTCGCTTTATTTGCTCTTTGTTGGTCTTTGTCATCTTCCTGTTTCCGGTTATGGCGGCTCTGCCACAGCAGTATATTTAAACGCAGCTGCGATAAGATAAAGACATTCAGCTTTGGACGCGAAGAGATCAAAAAATAAACTTCAAACGTAAAGGTAAGTTTTTGTTTGTCGCCGATTCGAGACGAACAAAAGGCATTCGTGACCGAAAACGTGTGTCTTTCGACTGTCAAGGCCACGTTAGCCTGTTAGCAGCTAACGACAGTAACCACTGAACCCAGATGAAGTTAGTCTGACAGGTTCACCTTTACTCGAAGGAAAAAAAAATCATAAGGAAGTAATTTCATAACGATGGAAACGAGTTACCGGGTTTTATTATTTAAAAAAAGGCCAGCGTAAAAACAGTTCTTTAAATGTATGTATATATAAATGTATTATAATGGGGCAAACTTTGTAAACTGAAGTTAAGCTTATTTTAAATGGTTGTCGCTCTACTGTTGTCTTCATCACAACGTTAAGTTTTTAAGTTTTATTACTGGCCAATGGGGGCATGAGTGGACTACTCGCATCTTTTTTTATTGTATGGTATGGTATCCATACTTAATACATGAATTCACATTACATGTATTCTTAAAAAAAAAAGATACCAGACAACATTTTGTTTTGTATTTGTAATATCTCTTGTGTTATAGACTCAAATCCCTGGACTTCTACACCTCTTCTAACATCTGCCCACGCTCTCCAGCTCCAAGATGCCTGTCGCTGTCGGTCCCTATGGCCAGGCTCAGCCCAGCTGCTTTGACCGGGTCAAGATGGGCTTCATGATGGGCTTTGCTGTTGGAATGGCTGCTGGAGCCATGTTTGGAACATTCTCCTGTCTCAGGTAATAATTAAAACCTCACAGTCCTTAGTTCTATGACGTGAGGAAAAATATTTCAACCTTCTGACTTGTGTGACACTGTACAGTGATTTTGTCAGACATCAGTCAGTACTGCAGCAGATCCCTCATAACCATGTGTTTATTCTCTACAGGATCGGGATGCGAGGCAGGGAGCTGATGGGAGGAGTGGGAAAGACCATGATGCAGAGCGGTGGAACGTTTGGAACTTTCATGTCAATTGGAATGGGCATACGCTGCTGAATTTGACTAAATTCATGACTAAAGGACTTTTTCTTTTGTTTAAAAGAAAGCAAAACAGCATTTTCAGGCTCTGTCTGATACTGATACATTCTAAGCCCCCACCATGTCTGTTAATAAAATTCTGATTTCTCAATGAACTTTGCAGTTTGTGTTGATAGACTGTCCGCTAAGATGACTGAGCAGTCGTGGGAAAACCTAGAGTTTGTTTCTACATGTGAGATGAACCCTTCTTCAGCTTCTTCAGTTTGTTGTGGGGCAGTCTACAGTTTGTAAACTTCCTTGTCAGGTCAGCTTTCGTCACTTAAACCGTGTTCTGATCTGATGGTAATTCAAGTGAACCCCAGTGGTCTTACTGTTGTTATTGTTTGATGTGTTCCAAAAAACATTTCCAAACATTGATAACCAAGAAGCAGACTTCACTTCTAAAGTTCTAGTAGTCCAGATGTGTTCTTCACACACACACACACACACACAACACAGTAAAAACCCAGCGATTTCTGACCTTGAGGAGCGCTGACATCAGTATCATCCAAAGGGTTAACGATGCCAGGGTAATCTTTACCAAAGGAAAGGTGTTTTATCAGGTGGGTCATGTTAATCTGAGGGACCAAAGACACAGAAGTGTCAACACAGTGGAGACTCAGGAGAAACTGTTGAAATGTTCTAAGAAAGATGTTTAAATCTCTAAACAGGTAAAAGCCTGCCCAATATTTAGTTGATTAGAACATGAAAGCTGAGCTGGGCAAACTCTGGGCTGCCATTATACTATTGATTTCATACTTTGCTGACCCGTTTGTTCACAGGAAAATATATAACATTACCAACTGAAATCTAGAGCTGGTTAAATGTCTTTTGTCATGGACAGTTCATTAAGTTGTGGCAGAGAAATACCCCGTATTAAAATGACTTCCTGTTCGGTTAACAATATGCTGCAAGAAGTAAACTCACCTCCATAACATCATTAGCTAAATAAACATTAAACTTGTTTTCAGAACACAAAATGCTAATGTGCATGTGACAGAGGTTGAGAAAGTGTTTAACTTACGTTGTCTAATCCAAAGCTCTGCAGATCATGAACTGTGAAGAGACATAAGACATCAGTTACTCAGACCTCGTTGGAAACATCCCATCACAGAAGTCATTGTTCAATCTTATTGTCAAACATCACTGGTTCTCAGCTAACCATTTTTAGCATTAATGTCAGACAGAATGACTTCATTACAAGCTAACAGATAAACAGGAACCTCTGTAAAAGCATAAAAATACACTTCTTATATTAAAGCCAGTGATGTTCAGATAAATATGTAAAAACTAAACCCTGACCCAGACCCTAACTTTGACCTTGACCCTGACTCAGGTTCAGACCCCCTAATTCAGACACTTATTTAGTCTCACACCGCCTCTGACCTTGCCTTCCATTTCACCTCTCAGCTCATTAGAAGATAGAAGACTTAAGATATTTAGACTCATTCGCAGAAAAAAACAGACTTACTTTCCACAGCGTGAACTGCAGAAAGAAGAGAGAAGAGTCACATGGCGCACATTAGAGACCGGATAATGTAATGTCACAGTGCATTGAGTATGTGTGCACGGCCAGCGCTTTCAGAGAAATGTTTGATGTTTGTATAAATGTAAAGTGATGATGAGGACGAAGATAGGGGAAATGACGAGAGGCTGAAGTGTCTGTTTATCTGTCAGGGTTTAACCAGCATCCAGACCATGACACAGCCGGTGTTTCAACTCTGTGTTGATGGAGTTTAAAGAATGCAAAACACTTGACTGAGTCACTGAGAACTGATGGCAGAACCAGGATAGTTTGGTTCTGACAAGGAGAAAGAAGAACAACAACAATAGACACTTTACAAGCGCTTCCCCATGACAGGGTGTGACACAACACTAGAAACTATGATATTCTTTTCTGGTTATCTAAAAGTATCAAGTCAAATAACGGTAACTGAAAAAAAAAGGTAGAATAGAAGAAGAATAGTCCATTGTGGCTACTGCAGGAATAAAACTGTACTGTACTGTGACTGAACAGGGACAAGTGATACTGTACTGGGCTTCTGTGTTGTGTGGATAAGGATCCCTTACGGAAAAAAATTCTCAAACTCAAGGCAGGAATCATTTCTTAAAGGCTCAGTAACATCAACCAAATGGACTCAGATAATGATGGGATTGGACTGGCGCTGAAATGTCTCCAACTCGTGAATGTCTTTCAAGTTGCTGTTCTTCTTCCTCTTTACCTCTATCAGTCATAACATGCCAGTCACCTAGTGGTTCATCATCATCTGTCTGTGGTTCCAACCCTTGGCCTGACAGTGACAGACCATGACTTCAGGTCAGTGTCAACAGTCATTTGTCTGCTCTGTGATTCTGAAGTTGAAACTGTGTCTCTGATTCTTGTCTCTTGTTTCTGCTGCAGAATATCAGTATGGTCACATCAACACTGACACCATCGCAGACACCGGACAGAGACAGATGACAACAGGCAGTAGATGTAGACTCAGACACACTGCTCTATGGCTGGCACACCGACACTGATGTTTGCCCTTTTTATGTCAATAAACCACAGCGTGAACACATGAAAAAAAGCTGTGATTGATTCACACTGACACCTACAGGTTGGAGGCTGGTCTTACCATGGACGTGAGATTGCTGGAAACTCTTTCCTGGGGCAAAGTGGAAGTTTCCCGCCACCTGAGATGCAAGAAAGAAAGAAAAATGAGGACCAATCAGAGCAGAGCAGAAAGTACCTCTTTCTTGCTGGTCTGTAGATCTAGAAGAACAGCTGAGCTTGAGGACTCTCGTTTTTTCTTACCTTGTTGACCTCCAAGAAGCCGTACACCTGACAGCCTTCGTTCTTCTGCTCCTGCATCTTCTGGACAAAGCCTTCTCTTTTGCATTGCTCGATGGTCTCTGCACTTTTAAAGGCCCAGCCCCGCCTCCTGTACGCCTCTCGCACGTCTTCACAGGTGTTACAGCATCTGCACACAGGGTGCGACGGAGAGCGATCAGTAACAGTTTGTCTGTGTGGAAGACTGAAACATTGTCCATGTTGGTGTCTTACTGCAGATCCTCGGTCTCTGCTCCGTAGCAGCTCTCACATCTTTTAGGGTCCAGTGAACTGGGGTCAAATACTTCACTTTCTTGAGCATTGACCATTTCTGAAAGAAATAAAAACACAATATGGATTTTGTCTTTTTTAACATTAGGAAAAGTGTTTATTTAAAAAATAATCAAACTTTGTCAAACTGACACTAACTTCAAACTTATAAAAAAATATACAAGGTATTTGTGCGTGCATTGTACAAACAAATAGATAAAGTTATACATATTATATATATTTATTTTAATTGAATGTTTCAGGAAAAACTAACAAAACTAAATTCTTGACTGTTTCAAAATGTCAGCACTTAACATTGTCCATATCAAAGTCAACAAATAACTTTATATTTTTTCAAAATTGAACAGAAAATAAATAGACAAAATATTATTAGCACACAGGAGAACCAATGAAGTGTCTTTTTTCAACTATTGCACATTTAGCAGACACAAATTATCAAGCATGTGGTTCCTTTGTGTATCAAACCCAGGACAGGCAGGTGCCTGAAACCCCACACTTTGGAAGTACTAAAAAGTACTTTACCGATTTCAGTCAGCAAAATAATAGAAAAATATTAAAAGGAAAATAGTTTATCCACACTGCCACTATGTCTAAACTTAGGTCAGTTGTGTCTGTACCAGGGTAGTACTGTGGGATCAACCGTTACCGTGTTTCTCAGCCTCTTCAGACACAGGTTTCAGGTCTTTGTCTAGTCGCTGCTTCAACAGATTGTGTTCTACGTCCAGCTGCTGCTCCCCAGCCACGTCCATGGCATCAATGCTGAGATCTGGGAGGAGAAAAGATAGGGGAAGATAGGGTGAGTGGAAAAGGCTGTTAATCCATATGAAGAGAGACTTTGTCACCATGATGCGAGAGAAACTACTGACAGGCACATGGCATGTGAGGGAAGATGATGTCAATGTTGATTTTGAGTTTGTCCCCTCGAGATGTGTCCACGTAGAGTTCCGGATGGACCTGTGGAACACACGCACACATGTTAACAAATCACGACAGAGAGAGAAGCACGAGGTACACTTGCATGACTGTAGCATCTGAAAAAGACAGCCAGAAAAACCAGTTCAGTATGGAGTCTACTGATGATTGAACTGGAAAATAAAAAATTGACAATTGATAAAAAAAAAGGCTTGTTCTGCAGCTGCTCCTGCCATTGTAGACTGTTTATGTTATAATCTGTATGGGTTACCTGTTCTGGTGACATTTACATTTATGCATTTAGCAGTTGCTTTTATCTAAATCAACTTAAAGAGAAATATTAACAAAATCTCGTGAACTTGTCGTTCCTCTGGGAATTAGACCCGGGACTTTATGCTAGCTGTTTCAGCAGCAGGCGTGCAAACTTCTCTGCTATGGAACCATACAGTTTTATTAATCTGGTACCTGTTTCTCTGTGGTGGTGCCGGTTCCAGTGACAGTCTGAAGTATAATTCTGATGTTTATTGATGATAGAAATTGATAATATCATTTGGCCAAGCTTGTCTGTCTGAATTAAAAAAGACAAAGGACCCCATCTGTCCCTTAGATTGTAGCTGCCTGGTCTAAAACCAACTTAATGAAATCTTGACATCAGTGTCACGTGACACAACATTGAAGCTCCAGACCATAAAGTCATTCAGACCAAGTGTGTGTTCACGTACACATCAGACCAGTCTGACAGGAAATAAGTGTCCTTGAGTGTCCTGGAAGGCGCTTTTCAATAAAATCAAGTGTTATTATTAGCCCCTGAGGAGATAAGAGGAGGTCAGACCTTCTTACCTCCGTAACTCCTGCATCAACCATATTGGAAAAGTCCAATGTTTTATTACAATGTTCAAATTGGTCATGCCTTTTGGCAGTGTCATTTGTCAGACATTGTTCACAGCTTTATCTTGAAAGCCACATGTTGTTGCCGTTGCACTTTCCATTCATGTTCTAACATCGTCTGTTTTGTCTTGACTAGTTGTATGAGAAATCTATTTAGCACAGTCTGTATTGATTACCCATTAATCTCTTTTATCAGTTTTTTGGACCATGTCTTTGGCCATTGTTTGTCTCAGGGACAGCATATGGAAATGAGATCTAAGGGCTAGAGTCTGGTACAAAGTATCTTTTTTTGATAAATGCTCCCGTGAAATAAATCTAATAAACTATAAAAAACTTAAAAGAAAAGTGTGCTATTTTTCATGACCATAAGAACCCTGCCATGATATACACATGCATATATAGACAGAGCTTTATTAATCCCTCAGGAGTATCCCTTGGGAAATTATGGAGTATAATTATGATGGAACCCGGAACCCACCCACTTGTAGGTGGTGCAGGTGGAACTCACCTCTTTGGTGAGGTAGTACTGCAGCTCAGACACAAACAGGATCAACATGATGATGCCACTGATGATGGTCACTGCATTCACAAGCACACAAAGGTTAGTAGCTGACCAGAGGCAGCAGTGGACCAACAAACTTAACATGCACTTTATATTTTCCTTTGTCAGCTTTGAACTTTTTTTACAGGATCTAGAATATAGTGAAAAATAGCAGTTCCTGATATGATAGTTGTACACAGAGATGGGTTACTAATAACTCAGACAAAAAATACACTTGGTTTCTTAAATGCTACTGTTTGAACACATCTGTGGAAATAAATAACTAAACTCAGGATACAAGTGACAGACCGATATAAACCCATCTCCTAGGACTCCACCAGTCCAGGTAACAAAAAGACGCTGTTCTCTGAACAGCCAGAGAAGTTCCAGACTCCAGGCACAACATTTTTAGTTGCTGTTCACACCTTCAGGGCCAGACAGTCATCTCCTAACAATGAAGTAATTAACTTGTTAAGTAGCATTCATTTGTGTATGGAACGTTGTCTGTTGGTTTATGGAATACCAATGACTGTATCTGACAGTCAAACCACAGCACAGAATGTTGATTAAATTATGATTGGAAAACGACTATTTAAAAACCTATTAGTTTAAACGTCTATATTTATTTTTATATTAATTTTGCTAAAAGCATTAGTTTGATTAGACTATTTCTTCTAAATACTTCTTTGCGAATATTATTGTTAAACAAAAACGCAAAGTAAACTAGCCCTAGTTGTGTTTTTTTATTATTATTATTATTAAATATTGAAAATAATGAAATAATATTACCTATGTGTGATTTTGAGAAACCAAGCGATTTTTTCTTCATGCATACACTAAGATGTAATATTTTTAAGGTTTAATTAATCCACCAAAATTTGGCATTTTGAGTGCCTGGTAAAACAGCTGTAACACCTGAGCAACAGTCAACAGTCTGTAAAATGAATTACTTAGCTCGGTGTTAGCCTCAGTCGCTAAAGCCCTATATATACGTCCGTTAACGTGCGCATATGTCTCTCACCGGTCGCTCCCCCCCAAGTCTTCACCCGGAAATCCTCCAGAGTTTTTGGATATGCGTCAAATTGTTTCAGTTTGTTAAGAGTTTCCATTTTTGTCAGAGACACAGAGTAAGACTCCTGGACTCCGGCTTCTCCTGCACTCACACTCACTCACACGGACCTCCTACGGCCCGCCCACTTCAGCGTTTACTTCCGGTACCCGGACCAATCAGAGTTGGCCGCGTCATTTGGACTGTTCTGGATCATAAAGCAGAGGACAAGGGTTACATGTCTATTCTTTTTGCTTTTGTGATCCAAAATAACCCATTAATTTTATTATTATTTATTATTTACAGGTTTTACAGTAAAGTGGTGGGAGTAGAGAGCAGATAAACTGGAGAGGTGTAGGTTTGGAGCAAAGAGGGACCGGCCAGCTGATCATGACAGGTACCATAAAAATGAGGAAAGATGAACAGCACAGACAAATACAAATAGTTATAAAAGTTATAAAGTGAGTTATGAATTCAAATGAACCCACTGAAATAAACATGGGACGAAAAAGTGGTGGTGAAAGAGGTGGAGACGAGGGTGAAAGATGAAACTGTGACAGAAGAATGACAGTTGAAAGTTGAAAGATCAGATTTGAGCAGACAGCAGCAAGGTCTCCAAGTTTAACAAAAAAAACTTTTTACCCTTGAGAAGTATTGAAATTCTAACATTTTAATAATTCAAACAAAATATTTAAAACATATTTAAAAGATATAAAGAAGCCCACGTCTAAAATAAACAATCATTTATCCCTCTAATGCAGTGAATTTCAACTTTTGATTTTGATACACTGCACATTTTTTACTTGGGGCACACCACCAACCAAAATTACATTTCAACACAGTACATATAATAAATATAGTTAATTATATACTTTCTGAATGTATTAAAATCAGTGTGAAACCCGGACCTGTTTTAGTAGACACACACTTCCTCAACAGCTCTCAGTCTCTCTCTGTTTTTAGTTTTTATCACAGTCAAGCTTGGGAAGCTCAGCTCACATAGATATGTGGCTGAAAATGTAATCAGAATAGCTTTGTTGGCCAGAATGGGGAACTCCTTGGCAACGAAACTGTCCAAAGGAAGATCAGCATAGTTTAGCAATTAACAATGGTTAATTGGGTGACAGGACCATGATGATCTCACTGATGAGCTGCTCTAATGGATATGAAAATTAGATTTAAATAATAGTGGGAAACTGTTATTTCTGTAAAAAACAGCCATGCCACACTCCTTCCATAATGGTTTGTTCTAAATATTTTGTTCTACTTCCTTACGACAATGTATGAAACAAATCATTTACCCCATGCAATTTAATTGTACACTGCAGCCAACCTGACACTGGTCTGTCAGGTTGGCCTCCACCCTATGTCTTATAAAATATCTGGCAGAAGTGTGAAACTCCTCGAGATTTGGGACATGTTTCTGTAAATCCACATTCCTGCATCCCTTAGTTTGCCTCAGGAATAAAAACAGATCTGCTGCTGAGTATGCCTCGGTGTGGGTCTGCGACATGGGAGGCAGATAGATAATAAAAATAAGTAACATAAATAGAAGCAGTTAGAAGTTAGTAAAGATTCATTTGGTCTCAATGAATTCAGTTAAGGTTAAATGAAAAAAAAAGTCTTTCACTGCCTGGCTAGGACCAATAGGTGGGGAATAAAAACAACAATGATGATAATGTTTAAACTAATTAGAATTAAAATAATTCGAATTTTCAAAAAATTACAACGCCTTAACCTTGTTGTTCCAATAATAATAAACGAATGTTATTAATCATAAAACAATATTTTTAACAACTATTTTTAATTTGAGGGTTTCGTGTTACCAATTTGGTAAAACACACAAAAAATAATTTAGATGTGTATTTTTTTTATTTTAAAGGTTTTTCAGTGAATTGCAATTCTGTCGGTACGATGTCCGACGTTCTGTCTTTAACATTGAAGGCAGCGCTGACCCGGAAGTTCACGTCAATTCTCCCAGCAACAACACAACATTAATAGCAGTTAGCACGGTTTTTGCTTCTGTTTTTCCAGCGCCAGGCTTCTCTTTACGCAAAAAAATGGTAGGATTAAAACTCAAGCAACACAGTTGAATTAAAAGTAAACTTTTTTGTATGTCATAAAATGGATTCTGAAGCTCGTGTCAAAGAAATTGTTACAAAAAATAGGCTTTACAGTTAGCCGGGCGTTGTCATAGCGCTGTGTAGAATAAGACGTTTGTTTTTTTGTTCATCGAAATAGTTTTTGGTATTTTCGTCGACCTCCCCAAAAAAACGAAGGCATCTCCTTCTCCTACGGAAACTTTTAACATCTGACCCCTAGGTTTTTCAAAATTTTATTTTCAGCCTTGGAACTATTTTATGGTTCTTGATTTCTTTATTAGCTTCCCCCCATCTCTTATGTAATCGGAAAAAACAACTTTATACTATAAAACGTTCGCGTGCTAGTATCTTAGTCATAGTCATCTTAAAATCCAGAGTAAATCTAGTGTTAAGTTTTGTTGTAAAACACGTTTAAAGTAGAACGTGATTTGATGGATTCGCGTGTCCTGGCCGTGTGGAAGTGACAGCTAAATACTATCCATAACTCTCCATATTATACTTTAAAAACGATCACTTGTTTGGATAATTTTTCACTTCGAAAAAAGTAGGGTTTCTGATATTAACATTTACCTATACCGATATTAACCGATATTGACCGATCACATTCACCATACCAATATGAACCGTTACCGATATAGCCAGGTGAATTAGTGTGATACCAGACTAAAGGCATTCTATAAATAACTCTGTACAACATAAACACAATACTTGAGTATACGTTATAGAAAAATGACACATTTGTTTTTTTTACCATTTTAATAACTCTACAAAATCAATGATTAAAATTATAAACTGGGCTCATTCAGCCCTCACAACAATATGCAATATAAATGGGCTCAGATAGAAACAGCTGCAGTGTAAGAGTAAAAAGCCCTGTTTAATGAGAGAAAAAAAAAAATTTCAGCATCATTACAATGTAAATGACTCTTCTTGTTGATGACATGAGAGAGAACACCGAACAGCGTTTCATCGGCAAAAGTCCAAGATATACTTATTTCGAATACGATCAGTCCTGACTTAGCCCTGCTCGAAAAACTTCACATATTTAGTAAAACCAACGTCTTTAACGGCAAAAAGTGGCTGGTTCTACAAGATGATGAACTCAGGGAAGTTTGTCTGATTTATTTTGCTCTTCTCTGTTCTCTACTGTATTTAACACTTTTGCTCTTGGCGGTTCCTTACCGTATTTAACTCTGAGTCTTTGAGAGACAAAAGCTTCCGCTGCTGTTGTTGTCGTTTTACTGAGTCCATTGTTGTTTTTCTTTCACTGTAACATTGATCATTGTCGTTAAGATGACATCAATAATCACGTGCCGGTCGAAGCGTTAGTAGAACTGACTTAGTACCACATGACAATATCAGTGGACTGATATATCGGCCATCCCTTGAAAAACGCTGAGTGGATGTTTTTCAGCAGCAGGAAACGCACAGAATCCAGTGAAAGTGCTAAGACTATTGTCCTTCGTATGTAAGGTTTATTGATAATGCTAACTTTGATTTCAGGCTGAAGTGGAAGAAACTCTGAAGAGGATCCAGAGTCAGAAGGGTGTTCAGGGGGTCATCATTGTCAACTCAGAGGGTGAGACCGGTTTGGTTTAACACATGTTTTGTTGCTGATGGTTATGCAGAGATGGAACAATACTATTCTTTGTATAGTAGGAACACCTGACTCTTATAACTGATGTGTTGCAAGTTACTTTAACTGGATTTCTCACTTAACTGGTTAAAATATATATTATTCCTTATGTGTATGTTTTTATTTTGTTTGTTCTGACGGCAATAAGTGAACACACTGCTTAATTCTTGGACCAGGAATCCCCATCAAGACAACTCTAGACAATTCTAGCACAGTGCAGTATGCCGGACTGATTCACCAGCTGGTAATGAAGGCTAGGAGCACAGTGCGGGACATCGACCCCCAGAATGACCTCACCTTTCTGCGAGTTCGCTCCAAGAAGAATGAGATCATGATTGCTCCAGGTGAGAAGCATGTTTCTTTCTTTAACCTGGTTAAAGTTCTGCCATTGTGATGTTGTTGACACAGCCCTGTTGTTTGTTGAACATTTTGTATTCTTTGCAGATAAGGACTACTTCTTGATCGTCATTCAGAATCCATCAGATTGATGCAGAGAAGCTGCTTCTGGTGACCCATCTCTTTGTTTTATTAAACGGTTAACCTTTTGTTTTTGTCTCAGATGAAAATGTACAACTCTTTTTTTTAAAACAGACATCACAGCAGAAGGTTAAAGGTAATTTTGAACTGTCCTTCACCACCATTCCAATCCCCTCCACGTTACATAAAAGACTAAGAGGTGTTTCAAGAACGTTAAAGAAGTCAAACCTGCAAAAGTGTTAAAAATGATAAAGAATGTTTCCTCTGTTTGTTCCTGAAAAGGATTATTTATTATGTTGGCTGGATAATATGAACTGTTTTATCAGTTGAGAAGCAAGTGACATGAATGCAGTCTTTGTCAAAATAAAACATGGCTAAATTGGTCTTTGGTCATTTTTGTTTCTGTTGTTTGCAACAGTTATTTAATATTCACATTGTATTACATCTGATAAGTTAACAATCACTGGTGAACAAAACACCAGTACCAGAAAGGATTGAAATATTTGTTGTTGTACACATTGACAATAAAAATGCAAACAAAGACAAAAAGAAAATGCGCAAAGGTCATTAAATATAAGTAGCTAGAAAAAGTCAAAATATTCTGCCAAATAAAGCTAGTCGTGCAAGTGTTCCAACAACAACACATGTTATGTATCAATCCAACAAATAAGAAAACAATCTCAAATATAAAAAAAATTGCCAAAAATATTTAAAGGTTGGTTATGATACTGTTGGAGAGGGAAAATAACCTAAAGACCCACCTTAGTCAAATAGTTACTATATACTACATTATATTGTACTATACTGTAAGGAATGATGGCCATGCCTACCAAGACAGAGTTAATTAAGGTAAAAAAAGGGAGAACAGTGGGATGGGGGGACAGTTGATACACTGATAGAAAAATTATCCTCAAGATGGAGCTACTAGGTTGGAGACAAAGAGATTGATAAATGCAGCGAGGGAGGACATGGAGTTGCTTGTATTTGGAGTAGAAGATGGAGAGAACGGGAAATACGGCAACCACTGAAAAAGGGACACGCTGTAAGGAAGTAAGAAAGACTTTTCTATACTGTGCAGCACCATATTACTAAGGTTGGTTTCCTCTCAGACTGTCTCTGGTTGTATTTGATGACATTTCAACAATACATATTAACCACTTGTGCAAAGACAATACACCAGTCCAGAGGATTTGATTTTGACCGGTGAATTTAGGCATGGCCATGAAACCTTTGATCCTTTGAAGGAAAAAAGATTCAACATCTTAGAAGGACATGGATGCGTTAGTGATGCAACATTCCAGAGGGGAACACAGTCGAGTCAGGGGAAACAAGGCAAACTAAAGAACATACAGAGTCTGGAGGAGGACTACAATTCTAAACTCAAACAAGAAACTTAAAATTAAAAGGAAAACAACGCGGTCCCTTTAAGAGCTGTGGGTGACGTCAGTGCTTCGGGTTGACTGCCTTTGTTTGTGCTGCTCAGTGTTTTATTTAATCTTCATAACAACAACAGCAGTAGCAGAAGAAAAGACGAAACAGCCGCAGCTCCGCGTTACTTACAACTGTCACCGGCCTGTTACTGCGTCATTACAGCCACGGAGATGCCGTCAGACCGACCCTTCAAACAGAGGAGGACGTTTGGTAAGAATAGAAACCTGCCGGGCTCTTCCCCGCTTCTCTAGCCGCCTATAGATACAGTCGGGCCGCAGAGCAGCTGGGATAACCGGCCCGTTAGCCTTTAGCTTAGCCTTAGCATAGCCTGGCTCTGTAGGTGTTTACATGTTTATTACCGAGCTGACGGTGTTTACGACGGTGTCAGCGGTTAAAAACGACCTTATCCGGTAACTAATGATATATTATACACGGACACAGTGGAATATAGAGGGTTTTTAAAGAATAGTTTAGTTCGATGTCAATTTCTAACAAGTAAATGCTACAGTGGTTTAACCCTTTCAGCTCCAGAAACAGCGCAGTGCAACAGTAAACATGTAGACAGGAAAGCATTTAATAGTTTCAGACACGGGGTTGTGTCCAAAAGATAATGACGAGATGTTATAGGGCGTGGTTGAAAAACCCATCAGAAACATACACCCAGCTGTATTCGTCAACGTTGATGTACCATTATTAATAATATCAATAATTATCGGATATTAACTTTTGCCGATATTGTCCAAGCATATAATGTTTCAGTACTTCCGATATGATATCGAATGATACTGATATATACTGCAGTTTACCCCCAAAACTGAGGTAAACGTTTCACAACCCTGTGTGATTCCAGTAACCCAGGTATTGTGTTTAGCTGTTGTTATTGGGTAAAAAACCGACATCGAGCTTATCCATATCACGTAATTGTGCAAATATTGGGCCGATAATATCGTACTCAAAATACTGTGGTTGTGAATCATAGAGTCAATATTTATACAGTATGTTATTTTTATTAAGGCAAAGTGAAAGGTATATTTTATGATTTTTTTTTATTTATCCACACACACTGAAGTGATATGTCACTCATTCTCGTTTACATTAATGGACATATGACCCAGTGTAGTATACTTACAGATTTTACCCCTTAGTCCATATTTAAGAGCGTTACTCATGGAGCTTACTGACACAAAACATGGGTTCTGAGGAGCAGTCATCATGGAACCGATTGTGTCTTGTTTCCTGTTTCTTTTTCATTTGGGTCACATTAGCTCCATAAGGTAAAAGTTAGTAAAAAAAAAAAAAAACCTGGTCTGTTTTCACATCGGAACATCGACAGATCAGTTCACGTCTGACAGAGAACAAGTCATGCTGACACAGTATCTGCTGCACGTGCTCACTGATTTATGTGGTCATTTGATGCCAGACCACAGCCCTCTTCCTGCAGAGGGAGGGAACCCAGTGCTTAGAACAGCTCCAACAAGACCTAACAAGACCGAGATCCTTCGGTCTCAGACTAGGGACAGGTCTTGGGCTAGGGTCAGGTTTTGGACGAAGAATAGGTCTTAGACTAGAAAATGGTTTAAGATTAGAAACCGGTGTTAGATTAGGGACAGGTCTCAGACCAAGGACAGGTCTCACTAGGGAATGGACATAGATAAGGGAAAGGGGTCTCAATTAGGCATAGGTCTCAGACTAGGGAATGGTTTTATATAAGGAATTGGTCACAGATTAGTCTTAGATTAGGAACAGGTCTCAGCTACGAACAGGTTTCAGATCAGGGACGGGTCTCATGTAAGGAATGGGACAGAGATTAGGGATGGGTTTCATCGCAGGGACAGGTCTTAGACCAAGGATATGACTGAGACCTGGGAAAGGTAGACTAGGAAATTGTCTTAGATTAGCAACAGGTCTTAGATTAGGGACATGTCTCAGACTAGGGACTGCTGCAGCAGTCAAAAGAAACTTTTAATAATCAAAAATTAGTCATTACATTTGGGTCAGATTTATTCTTGTCCAATCTGGTCTCGACATTTCATGTTTGTTGTTGCTTTTTGGTCATTACAGCTGATCGATGCAAAGAGGTTGAGCAGATCCGTGAGCAGCACCCAAACAAGATCCCTGTAAGAATCCCGCACCAAACGCACGCCCGCACGCACGCACACACACACACACACACACACTCACACAAATAAACACTTGCACACTGTCCTGGTCAGTCTGATGAACCAATCAAAAACCAACATCACCATCAACTCCTTCTTCTTCTGTACCTCTATCAAAAACAGGAAACTGAAGCCACATCTGAGCTGTTAAAAACCACAACAGATCTCAAACCTCTGCTCTGATCTCAGATCTGTTTTCTGCTCTAGGTCATCATTGAACGTTACAAGGGAGAGAAGCAGCTTCCTGTTCTGGACAAGACCAAGTTCCTGGTTCCTGACCACGTCAATATGAGTGAGCTGGTCAAGATTATCAGGTCAGTCCACTGGGATATTAGCATGATGCAGTTCTATGGTTCTCAGGTGGTTCCACTCAGAACCTTCTGTTTAATAACCATAAAACCAAAGAACTAGACCTCACTCTGCTCCACTCACATGCTCTGTATCACCTCTGACTTCTGCTCCACCTACAGACGTCGACTGCAACTCAACCCCACCCAGGCCTTCTTCCTGCTGGTCAACCAGCACAGCATGGTGTCCGTATCCACTCCCATTTCTGAGATCTATGAGCAGGAGAGAGACGAGGACGGTTTCCTCTACATGGTCTATGCCTCCCAGGAGACCTTCGGCTGCTAGGGAGGATGGGACGGGTGGAGGTGGGGAAGGAGGTGAAAGAGGTGAGGGAAGTCAGGGGAACAAGGTGACCACAGTTGTTGAAATGTAGCTCCGCCCACAGTCAGTCAGGTGCGTGTCCATGTGACACATATCTGGTCCCCTGCCCTGCCTTTTATTTTGCACCTTTGTATGTGGTCAGAAAATACAACACTAGCTTCAGACTCTAGGGGGCGACTGTGAGCGATTGACTTAAATCTCTGCTTCTGATGAGTAAAAAAAAAAAAAAAGAAGAAAAAGATTTTAGGGCTTCACCACCAACCTCGTGTGTTTTAACTCTTACTAATCTAATGTTCGGTGTCGCCCTCCGGTGGTGGATTGATGTTCAGACATCTTCTGTTTGTTTCTCTCTGACCATCAAGAAGCCAAACACTGCAACTCAGCTGCAGGGTTTGACTTCTCCCATGTCTTAGTTGTAGTGTGATACGTTTTGGCTGTAGTGAAGTCAGTCGTACTCTGTTCGGTCAGTAGGTTAGCTCGTGGATTCGCTCACAGATGCAGATCAACCGAGGATGGTTAAAGAATCTCATTAAGTGACCCGTGCAATAAGAACCCGTGCACCCTGGTAAGGGCAATCCTCAGTACTGTCTCTTTATCAAATCAGGCTAAGCCAGTACAGACGATACTGACGGTACTGGTTCAGTACGACTGCTTAGGTCTGTCATTGTCACCTGTTTGTTGCTACCGTGCCTGTGAGTTCAGTTTTTAAACAATCTCCTGACTGAAAAAGTCTGTTTCACAGTAACCGCTGGTAGGCTGAGAACCATGACAGACTCTGCATGCCCCGGACATTTATTGCATTTTTATTATTGTTTTTTCGTTTATTTTTATGTCAAACTTTTAGACAAAAAAAAAAATGTATGTATCCCGCACCAAAAATCTGGACACCTTAGTTGATACGTGTGTGTGCGATTAAAGTTTCCGACAAAGCTGCAGCTGTTGTCAGTGTTTGCTCTAGCGCTCCCATTCTACCACTGTATAAATGTAGGCTGTACAAAGACTTGCCGCTCTGAACTGAATCAAAGCGTTTGCCAATAAATGATAGTGAAGATAAAGCACCGACTGTTGTCTTTGTAGAGTCAACGACTCCACCAATGAAGAACAGACAACCCAAGGATGAGGAGAATGAATTTTTAATCTACAGTCATGAGATTCAGGT
This sequence comes from Paraplagusia blochii, assembly GCA_016785265.1. NCBI lineage: Eukaryota > Metazoa > Chordata > Actinopteri > Pleuronectiformes > Cynoglossidae > Paraplagusia > Paraplagusia blochii. The sequence continues at coordinate 22,571 of JAFBJS010002876.1, read as the reverse complement.
TCATCACTGTCACAACACAGCGTGTGTTTGACTCTCCCTTCTAGTCCATTTTCTTAAATCGCATCTTCAGTTTCTTTGACAGAGAGACTTTAGATCACAAGACAGAAAACAAAATCAAACAGAAATATCTACTCCCTGCCTAAAGAGGGAGCTGTTGCTTTGGGAAGTGCGGGCTCCCTCTTTAAGCAGCCGAAGAAATGGGTATCAGAATTTGATTCTTCTTTAATTTTTGTATGTGAGTTTAAAAAAAGTTCAGGTCTTCTTTTATTGATTATTAAAAGCTGAGCCTCAGGTGAAGGTCATGTAACCGTTCTACACCCGAAACACTGGGTTCTCAGGTGACCGCGGATTGACAAGTTGACATGTTGGGTTTGAAAAGCTGGAGCTTCACCAATGGATCAAAAAGAGGTGTGTCCAGTTGAACAATGAGGCTGAGACGGAGGTGAGGGATCATCGATGGAGGGGTAGTTTAGGCCATGCTGAGAGGAAACAAGAAAAATGCTCAAAATATTTACACGTTTAACATCAGTCACGGCATGAAACATGACAAAGATATACATTACTGTATTTTCTGGACCATGATACACAAATTTAATTTCAAAATGTTTAAGCACAAGTTTAGTAATCCGTGTAAACTGTAGCCGTGAGCCGAGCACAGTAATACTGTACTATACAGTGTTTGGACAGTGCAGGTTAATACTTGTTGTGCTTATGTTATGGTGTGTTTATAAAAACCCCAAATTGCTACCCGTTAGGAGACAAGCTAACAAAACTTGGGCTAAGGTATTAGTCTCAGCTACTGTCCGAGCTTTCACGTAGGCTGGAATCACACAACGGCTAGGTAACGTCAACGAGACTGACTCCAGTAGGTTTGACACTGAAGTAGCCCAACAGTTACATCTGTAACATCAAAACGCTTAATGAACCTCATCTGGCCCTCAGACCTTAATTTACCCAGGTCTGTTCATTGTTCAAATTGGTAAAGGTACAGACTAAAATGTTTACCTCTCTAGATATATGAAAGTTCAAGAGAAAAGTTGTGATTTTAAAATACACACCTGTCAATCAGGGAGTCCCTCATTGTTGTGGCGATGGCCGACGGCTGTGCGGTGTCACTCAGTCTGAAGACGCTCTCGATGACTGACATCTCTGTGCTTGTGGTGTCCAGACCGCAGAACGCAGACCAATCATTTACTACCATTCCCGCGGCGATGACATCACTGCCCCGGTTGACCGTGCCGGCCTGAACACAAAAGTTTACTCAGTGATGTCACCATAAAGGTGGTTTAAGCTATGGTTGAAGGTTAACGCTACGTTTGTTAAAGGTCAACAGTTAGCATCATCTTTCTAAGGCCTTGGCATTGCTCTTTTTTTGTCAGGAAGGAGAATGTAACTTCCTGTTTATCCTACCGCCATCGCCACCGTATTTCACTGACTTTTGACAGAGATGCAGACTCACCACCAGGGGGACCTGCAGTAAAGACGAAAGCTCATCCTGGTCTTGTATGGAGGTTTTCGGATGAACTAGCCCACCCTGGTTACTGAAGGCGCAGTAGGACCCGACCAGAACCTGCTGGGCCACAGTCTGTCTGAAGACCTCTACCTGGAGGGTGTCAGCCAAGATTTCCTCTGTTTCCTGCAGAGACAGATGACAAGGCTGGTTGGACTCCTAGACTCAGCTGATGAGGTCAGCTCCTTGCATTTTGTCCACTGCTTTTAACTCACTCTGTCCAGGTCTGGGTGGACAAGGGCTACGTAGTCGTTGCAGGTGATGACATTTCCTAGTGCTGACAGTCTCTCCTCCACCCTCTGCAACTTCACGCTGTCGGGCAGACAGTTCCTGATATGCTGCAGCTCCTGGTCTGTAGTATTGTTGGGAACCAGAAGACCATGACGGTTTCCTGGTTTTAGAACAGACAAGAAGCAAATGCTTAGAAATGTGGACCAGTCCTGACCACAGAACCAGTTAACAAAATGGAGTAGGTGTGGGACTGGAGACTGGACCCTTCAACAAGAGCATTTCTACGAGGGGTTGTTCTCTCATGACATCTGTGATGATCTCTTGTCTGTCAACCCCTATGTCCTAATCTCTTCTTTCTCCCCTAATGTTCCTTTAATGTGTCTGTCCTTTATCTCCATTCTCTACTTTCACAGAACAGGCTTAACAGGGCTTAAAAAAATTTAAAAAGTAGTAATAATGTTTACTATCTCGCCACTACTTCACAACATTTCTTATCTTGCAGTAGGTCTAGAAACAATAATTTTCAATCTTACCTCTCATCCAAGAGGCTTCTTCAGTTCTAAGTCTAAGAGTAGAAAAATGGTATGTTGTGCAAGTATAACGTTTTAGAATATATTGGTACACTAACTCTTAAATGAGAGGTGAAATGTTGTCAAAAAAGCCTAAGGTCCAGTTGCCAAATATAGCTCTTTCACCATAACATAGACAACTGAGAATCTTCGAAGACACAGTAAATCATTCTTTTCCATCGCCCCTTTTTGCTCCATCTTCTACTCCGACTTCATCTACATCCATTAAACTCACTTTGGCCTTCTTCTTTGTCTCCTTCCTGGCAGCTTCATCTCTTCATCTCCCTTTAATCACCTCATTCCTCATCCTGTCCATCCTTATCACTCCTAAAGAGAATCCCAGCATCTGTATCTCTTCCACCTTCAACTCTGCCTCCTCAGAGTGTATCACACCTTGAATTAAATGCTTTAATATCTAAACATCTACAGACGATACAACTGATATTGTACAGCTGAACACAGAGGACACTCTGATGACCTTTGTTCAATCACAACATTACTTCCTTAGGGGACAACTCGTGGGCCTATGACAGAAGTGCTCTCGCGAAAACATTTTTTGTATTGAAGAGACAATCCATCATTCAGTCACAACATTCTGGGGTAAAGTGAGGTGAGGTGAGGTGTGTGTGTGTGTGTGTGTGTGTGTGTGTGTGTGTGTGTGTGTGTGTGTGTGTGTGTGTGTGTGTGTGTGTGTGTGAGGGTGATAGGACTTACCCACACTCATCCGCCCAATGATGCGACAGCCTGCAATGGAGGCGTGTACCACTGGGATAGTTTCTGACAGCTCACCTTCAAACACACTGGACACAAAGACAGCAATAACCTCAGTTGAGCAGCCGATAAACATGACATGAGACGACATTCCTGCTGTTGTCTTTATCACCGTCATCATCATCAAGTCATGTTCTTTTATAATTGAAAAACTGAACTTAACTCAACTGTTTCTTTACACCTCAGTTACATTTAGACTATCTTTGATATTATTAAAAGTAATATTAGTAAGTAATATTAAAATATTACTTACTAAAGCCATTATTACTTCGTGTAGAGCAAGAGCTTAACTTAAACAAACCTGTAGAAGTTCTCAGATCCTCCTATCGCCACCAAACAGTAGGTGTTGGTCAGTTTGGCGAAACAGCCGATCTCGTTGTTTTTCTCAAATGACGTTCTGACGGCCATTGTCACAAAGTTCCTAAAAGATAAACATCAACAAAAATACGCCATGTCATCTTGATATGACTCGGTTTTTTAAAGACATACCTATCCTCTTAGTTTCACGTTTAAACTTTACAGCTAACCGGCTAAATAACAAGACTAACCACCGCAATAGCAGATTTAAATGTAGCATAGAACCGTTTCGCGCAGAATTTACTCAGATTATCATGTGGAAATAGAATTAAACTCACCGAGCTGAGCGTAAAAAAGCGGAAAAGATTACAGCAAGAAAGTTTATTAGCCTACAGTGGAACGTGGTCTCTCTTCGTCACCCCACGTGTTTACTTCCGTTTCCGAGTTGACGTGATGACGCAGGGCGTAAGCAGGGTCCGTTAAGTGATTTTATAATAAAAGTTTGCTTTACTGCGTCCTGTTCTGTCTCACACGTTTACAGATACGACGCCTGCATATTAATTTGTCAAAAAGACTTTTCTGTTGATAAGACTGTCTTAAATAATTTACTCATGTTAAGCGTGAAAAACATCTTAACGGAAATTCCAGAGCTTTACTCTTTTAAGGAAAAACAAACCCGTCTAGATGTATTTTTTGTTATCCTGTTGACGTATTCGTCTTTGACCCTGTTTTTATTTATATATATATATATTTACGAATATAATACGAACATATTTTTAATATGATTATATCAGAAGAAATAATAAATAAAATGTGAATTAAGAATTAAGTGCTGACCTTCTGCTCGAGGAAAACTTATTTGAAAGAATAATTTTTTATTGAATTTTATATAATATTATTTGAATTCAATATGATTCATAATTCATGTTGAATTCTGAGATACATTATAGATGAGATTCGACCTCTTCACGTGACTTCCTTTTATTCAGTGCACCAAGAATCATTAATTTTCTATAAATGCTGACTGTATTATTCACCACAGTGTTGCATTGTTATTATTATTGTTCAAACAATGAATCCGTTCTTGAGGAGTTATTTGTGAAATAGAAAATAAAACTGTGAAAATGTATATTTTCTATCACCGATAACCCTGAGAATAAACTGACATTTTACTGTTGTGCATAGAATGGGAGATATAAATAAATAAATGAATAAACAAGCAACTCTCCACCATCCTTCAAAGCTGCTCAGCAACTGCGTCCGTTCTTCTTCCCTCTTCTCCAGCCTCGCACGGGACAGCCAATCCAAATTGTGCTTTGTGTGACGTCACGTTTGTTGACTTTTCATTAGCTTGCCACCTATTTGACGTCACCGACTCAGGTGGTTGCAGGCTGTGAGAGTGACCGTGTGGAGAGGTACCACTCTGATGGGTTTTTGGGAGACGTCAGTGCTGGGGTATTTTTTATTTACACACACTCATTTACCGGGGAAATGTGACGTAAAAATACTCTTTTTATACACAGAACTTTCTCTTTGCGAACGCAAAACAACTAGTGCATACTGTATTATTTTAACAGTTTTTAAAATTAGACGACGTCGTTTGTGAACGTATTCATATTCTTTTTAGGCCACAATGTTCCGAGCATCAAATTTTTTATACAATTCGTAACTCCTGTTATATAATGTGGACCGAATGTGCCATTTTCTATCTTCATATCTATCACATTCAATTGTATCTTACGTAAATTATTCGATTTTATGTAGCGTCTTATATTTTTACGGTGAATCAATCATCTTGTTGCTCAGAGACGACCTTTGGAGCGATTCTCCTTTTTGACCAGCAGTCCGAGAAATCTGCCTGGAAACAGAGGGAAATTACCCCGGAAACGACAGACACAGAAGAGTCTCGAAGGCAACGCGGTGTCGATTAGGTGGGAAACAATTCATTTACGTCTCTAACAAACACACTAAGACACATACGCAGACGCCAATGGTATGTCCGTCCCCCGTGTTTAGGCGTGGCTTCACTGTTGTAAACATGTCAGTTACTTTCAGTCAGATTTATCACCGAAGAATTAAACGGATCCTACCTTTAACTTAGATCCATACTCATACAACCGGAAACCACATGGTTTCATTCACACTAATATTATTTACAGGGCTGCAGTCAACACATTAATATAATTAATGCTTAATTCCTTTCCATATCCGTGTTTATCTGTACATTTGCGTCTAAATCTAATTCCTGAGCGACTTTCCATGTGTAATAAAATCAATGAAAACTGGTGCAGGCATTATTTTTCCTAAATATTAGTTATAAATATATATAAAAAGCCTACCTTCTGCCAGGTGGACTTTCTGTGTGTCGACATAGAGTTTCATATATTTAAGGTAGTGTTGAAGGATTTAATTATGGATGCCCAATAATATCGAGCCGATATTACCATAATTATGTAACATAATTATATAATATTAGAAAACTATTTTTCCATCAATAATGGAATTCTGATAACACAATGCGAGACATTTACTTTAGTTTGGAGGACAAACAGCTGCATATATATCAGCATCTATTGATAAAAGAATTGAAAAGCGTTTGGACAATATTGCCAAGAGTTAATATTAAGCATCCCTAATATTGATGTATTTCATAAATTTATTATTAATATTATTTTACTTTAGATTTTCCTCCTCACCCAAATGAGCAGAATCAAAGATATTAATATACTGAAAGGTAAATAAGACCAGTTACTCTGTCAGTAACATGACATGGTAATGACAGTGACTCTGTGTGTGTTTGGTGAGTTCATCTTGGCCACCTTCATTTCCTCCTCCTCAGTGATGAGGCTGATTTTTTTTCTTCCTGTGTAATCAGCCGGGTGCTGTGACGGTGTTCACTTTGGTTCCTTCCTGGTGGCTGAGCTCCATTCACCCTCTGAGTGGTTCACTCACTGCAGGGAAGGAAAGAAAACAAATCATTTAGTAGAAACTTGTCCTCCGCCTCAGCCTGTTATCAGCACCGGGCAAGAATCAGACTAGCAACCTCTGCAGAATGAAGTCAGCAGAAAATAAATGAAGTAATTATCCGGGTGAAGGCTGCAGCTGCAGCTAAAGAGGAGAGGAGGAGATGAAGGAAGCAGTCGGAGACAAACTAAATGAGGGAGGGGGGAAAGATGGAGCTATTTTTAGCCTCCTCCTCCCTGACAGCTGTGGAGCTGAAGTGATGCCACGAAGCTGGATGTTGGTCCTGATGAAGCAGCCCAGGTTCATACCAGGTTGACAGGTCCTTTTATAAAATATAAACTAGAGGTGTCTGATAATATTCAGATATGATTGGCCCAAAGTTTTGGCAATATTGTCATAAACACATTTTTAGTTTTGTCATTTGAGCAGTGGGTAGCAGTGGTGGCCTAGCAGTTAAGGAAGCAGACTTTGGTCTACGAGGTTTCAGGTTCGAGTCCACCAGCTGCCAGGTTGCCACTCAGCTACCGTTCTGAACCACAACTTCAAGTGGGCAGTGTGATTTGGGAGCCAGTCACAGAGACTGCTGCCCCTGTAATGGATAAGAGGAGGAAGACGAATGAATGATTCATAATAAATTTAAGTAATTCATAATAAGTAATTAGCTTCATAATCTGAGCTTGGCCACTGTCTACAGCACCGGGATTTAGAGCTGATTTTGAGTCTGTACCTTTGTGTGGGTCAGATATAAGTGATGGGTGGAGACCAGAGCCATGAGAAAACGACGGAGGAAACCAGAGAAAAGAAGGAGGAACCTCAGGACACATCGCCTTCAGCTGCTCTTGATGGTATGGACTCGTTTGTGGGTTGCAGTGTAACACATGGGCTGCATCTGTGGACTTTACTGTGATCAAACCATCAAACACTGTGTTGATAATGAAATGCTCGTCCACAGGTCAGACTGGAGATTTACCCCAGTGCAGGATGGGAAACAAGCAAGTGGACAACATGTGTTTTATGATCTCCTGCACCAACTGGTATTAATGTTGTTCCAGCTTCTTCATCTGTGGAGAAGAAGGACTGATGATGAAACACAGATGAAAATGAGTTTTCTCCACTTACTGGACAGGATGGTGGTGAAAATCTGAAATTCTCCTCTAGAAGATCTTTCTGGATGGACAAAGTAATTCTTTCTGGTGAAGTGCGAAAAAAAGGAGCAAGAGTGTAGTTTTACTTATCAGATGTTACTTTGATTTAATCTAGTGTAACTTCAACTTATTCTGACAGATAAAAAACAAACTAAAGCTCAGCCCAAAGATCAGCATGGCATTCCAGGTAGTGTCTAGAGGACGACGATGTTGTCATGGTGTCCTAAATGTTTTGTGAGACCAGGAAGAACCAATCAGACACAAGGATTGATTTGACATCAGATTAAAAAACTTTACTTGGTTATTCTACAAAAACATTGTCATTAATTATTCAAAAGTTTTATTTTACCATTTACTGCCCTAAGTCCATTCACCTTTTCAAATATCGATAAACAATTTAACGACAATAATTGTAATGCTTTATGTATAAATACGATCTTAATGATAAAAAAAAATAAATAAACAAAATCACTGGAACATTCAGTACCATGGAGTCAAACATTCCTCCTTTTTTACATGTTTCTTTTCTGTATATGATCATGTTGTCATGTAGTCGGTGGAGTTAGCAGGTGGAGGAAAGGTGTGTTTTTGTTTTTTGTTTTTTTTATGACTGACTTTTCTTCACTTTCATCAGCTTTCATTGTTTTTTCATATCTTCTGAATCTCACCCTACCCTGACGATTCTCTTTTGTCCACAAGGCCTCAACAAACAATTGGAAGTTGTGCAGAGACTGTTGATATGTTGGACCTGGGTTTGATGCCCAGACCTGCTATTATCTTTATTTAACAGGTCTGAGATCAGCACTGACTAATTTTCCTAACGTTTAATCAAGCTGTTTCCGCCATTAAAACCAAACCTGGACTGAAACTGTTTTTTTTTACAAATAAAAGCATAGCTAAATTTTTAAAAAGGTTATAAAAAATAAAGTTATCGAAAGGATTACTTCAATGTTTCCTGAAACACTCGTACAAGGCTAGGATATTTGTAACACAGTGAGATTTTTCTTTTTATCATTACATGAAAAACTAAGTGAAGTGAAATGATCAACCACATGTCCAATATGAACAAGTGCTTAGAGATTCTTATTTTGGTTTCTGGTGTGTCGGAGCTCAGATTTTGGCAAATTTATCTTTAGAGTTCAGGTTTTGACTACAACTACACAGCTGTCAGTATCTGCAGGGTAGATTTTTTTCAGTCCATCAGGAAGAAGAAGGGGAAGAAACAAGAGGAGAAAAGTAGTAGGAGGAGGAGAGTTGTAGCTTGAGTTCAAACAGGTGCTTGTTCCAGATCCATCACGTTGGGAAAACAGGGTGTCAGTGTATTTTTACATTAAAGTCACATAGTACCAGGAAGTCGGAGAGGACCAGGAACCATGTATATCCAAGACGGTTGGGTTCTGAGTTGATTCTAGTTTGAGAAGTGAGACTGTCAGGGAGCATTAGCACCTTTTGGGAGGAGCTTGTTCATACTGCCTCCTGATTGGCTGTAAAACTTAATGTTAACAAACTCAGTGGTTCTCAACTGGTCTCCCTCAAGGACCCACATTTTCCTGTGGTCATTAAGTCGTGACCCACTCTCATAGAATTCAAACCAAGCGAATTAATTTTCTAAAAACAAAAAAAGCGAATAAAAAGCTAATTCTAATTGCGCCTTTTAAAATAAGATTTTTTTTAGAATAAAACACATGCTCATCAGCGGATTCACAATATTTAGCTGATTTTTGATGAGCTGTTCACGACCTATTCAGAAGGGTGTCGTAACCCACTTTTGGGTCGGGACCCACCAGTTGAGAACCACGGAACTATCTGATGACGACGTTTTAACCTGGAGACACTGATGATCTTGGATCATCTGAGTGATTTGTCTGGTTTGTTTACTGAGGGCCAGAGCTGGGCGATGACGTCATCCGGAGTGGAGCTGAGGTGTGATGGAGTGAACAGAGTAGTCTTCTTTAAGAGACCCAGCTTTTATTTTATGGCCTTTTTTACCTACTTTTCTTTGTTTATATTTACGGAACAACCCGCTGATCGAGACCTAACTCAATTTCTGAGGTTTGTTTTTCTTTTCTTCTTTTTTTTTTTAAATCACTGAGAAGGTCGTGTGGAGCTTGGATCCAGACGGAGATAAAGTTCAGTGTCTCTGACGTGGGATTAGAGTGAGAAAACCTGCAGCTGTCTTTTAGTGTTTGGATTTTTCAGTAAACTTCAGTCACAGAACAGGCACGAGTTTCTGATCAGCGCCCCTGACACTGACCCCTCGGTCCAGTCAGCATTCAGCACTCGTCTGAGGGCGTGGCACTGTCTGTCATACCCACTCCTGCACGGGGTATTTGTAGTATTCTGGGGTCATTGTGTTCTGCTGCTCTCCTTTGTTCTTGAACTGGAAAATGGTGTAGACCAGAACCAGAATACACAGTGACAGGATACAGGGGATCACCACAGCGATGGCGTTGACAGTAGTCGGGACGTCGTTGATTGCCACCATGATGTCAACGTCGTCCAGGGGCAGTTGTCGGTCTCCACGGTTACCGCTGCCAGGCGACATCTCCACATCAGACTGGTCACAGCCCATCCAGTCACGGAGGATGGACTTTGGATAACCAGGTTCTACTGTCAGCTTCTGGTTGTCAAACTTCCAGTAGTCCTGCCCTTTGTAGAAGTAGGTATAGTCTGAGGGTTGAGGAGAAAGAGGACGGAGGGGGAGAGGTAAGGATGGAAGAGATAGACAGATGGGTGGAGGAGAGAGGAACGGCATGAGGAAAGTCAAGGTTCATTCTGAGACATCTGATCTGGAGACTCTTGTATTTAATCAGAGATGCTGGACAGAAGTTGAGAGTCAGAATGGAGGAAAAGTGTGGCACAGGTCTGTGAAGGAAGTGTTGTGTGTAATGTGTTTAATGGGTAAACACTGTTCCCTTTGACTTAACCTTAATGTTTAACTGTGATTCACCAGAGGATGATTTTTATAAAAACCAGGTTGTCTTTAAGGCCAGGCATACACTGGGATTTTGACATGATTTTTTTTGCCAATACTTTTCACAATGTAGCTACTTTTTTAGTGGCCAGGGACAATTTTATTAATCAATCATGCATCTTACACTGTGTGGGGTAAAAACTAAAACAAAAAGCAATTATCACTTCCTAATACGACGAGATTCTGACAATTTAACCATAATTTTTACCCCAAACTGCCACACTGCAGATGCACAAATATAGACAAAGTGTGAGCAGCAGTCGTTCACAACGATTGGAAGTCGACTATTATACACCCTGCCAAAGGTTTTTAACTGCAGACATGGACTGACTCAGCTAATTTATCCCCGTCTGACCTACGCCTACTGGTTGGTGTGATGGTTAGAGTCTCTAAAAGAGTGCTTTCAACTCCACCAAGAATTTATTTCTCCTTCCATCTGGAGCTGGGTTGCCAGTGACTGACTCACTTCCTGTGTCTGTTGTTGTCTGTTTATTAATTGCAATATCAGGGATGTAACAATGATCATGAATCAATTTAAAATGGATTAAAATGCATAAAGACCTACATGAATAATTAAAACTAGAAGAATGAATCACCGGAACTCCCAGGTGCAGGTGATAAATAAAACCCTGTTACTCTCACTGTGCCTTTAAATCTTTCTTTCAGTTTAGATAGCTTGTTTGTTAAGACGTTTGGTTACATGTGTAACTATTTCAGTGTTGAGATATTTATATTCTTTCTCTAAAGAAAGCAATTCTTTTAATAATATTTTCAAATTGTTTTGGGTGTTTAATATATTGGCGTTTAAATTGGACCAGACCTTTTTTACTTTTACCAAGAGGAGAAAAATGGTGATGTGTGATGTTGATGAAGAAATTTGATTTTTTTTTAATTCTGTTATTTATAATAACAATTTCAGTCTATTCTAAGAGTTCCTAAAATAAATGATATTTAAATTTAGTCATAATTAGTTTGAAACCCTTAACATCATTAAAAAAGCATGATTGTATCATGAGTTGAGTGCATTGTCACACCACTAGTTATCACAAGTTACTGTTAGTAGTAGTAGTATTGTTAGTAATCACTACGAATGTACTTAATTCCATACAGCAGCAGTTCGCTTAAAACCTAAATCCTAAATTTCCCTTTAATTTTCCCTCAAAAACCCACTTGAATTGTATAAGAGAATCAAAGTTGTAACACTCACAGCCCTCTCTGCTGATGAAAGCTCCCTGGGGAGAGTCCGGAATTCCCTTCCACACTCCGATACGCTTAGGATACCCTGGATCTGTGTCCTGCTTCTCCTCGTTGTACCTCCAGTACTGGTCTCCTTTGAAGAAGTAGGTCTTTCCCATGGGCTCCCAGCGCAGCGCTGCATCAACGCCGTCTTTGGGGAGGGAGCTGCCTAGTTCCACCAGACTGTGGGGGTAACCGGGCTCTGCTGTCACCTCCTTGAACACCCAGTACTTATCACCTGGACGAGGTGGAGGAAGACGATGAAAAAGATGTCACACTTCTAATATTTTACTGTCAGGAAGTAAAAGTGTTGAGTCGGTGATCGGACGTACCTTTAAAGAAAACAAATCTGCCGTCGGGTCTCTCGTAGGCGGCATCGATGCGAGAGGGAAGACCTTTCCAGAACTGGTCAATCTGCATGGGATAGCCCTCTTGAACTTTGTTGTTTCTCAGGCGCCAGAACCATTTATCCTAAGGCGCAGAGGAATCATAAAAATCAGTACCAAGATAAATTAGTCACACAGGTCAACCCACAAATAACCATCAACAAGACAGAAGCCTTAGTAACCAACAAACAAAAGAATGCTGACTCTCCATAGGTTGGAACTTACTACTTAGTACTATCAACCCACTGCTCAGTGCTAACTACCCACCTTGAAGACAAACATCTCGCGTCTGAAGAAGGCCAACGTGTTGAAGTTTCCGTCACAGATGTTGGGTTTACCGTTTCCGGGCAGTGCTGGGCGGTCACCAGGGGGCCGGCCTGGCCGTGATGGACGCTCGTGTTTCCGCTCAGAGGTGGGGTAGCTCCGTCGAGAAGGTAGGGTAGGTAATGGTCTGGTTGGCTCCAGCATGGCTGTGGGGATACCTGGGAAAAGTGACCAAGAAGATAAGATAAAAAAAATAAAACAGAAATAACGGACTGGCACTGGTCCGCAGCCCAGGGATTGGGGGACAGGGATCCGTGTGTACCGTAGATTTTTTGAATTCCCTGCAGATCATCCAGAGGCAGTTTGAAGTTATGTGTGTCCATGTACTGATAGAATGGAGCCATGATGGCGCTGGGATCGTTGGAATGCTCAAGGCCTAAGGCGTGGCCCAACTCGTGGACCGCCACCAGAAAGAGGTCGTTCCCTGCAGACGCAGAACATAAGTGAGAAAACCAATGTTATTATTAATGTCAACAGAACTCTGGTTCTGTGTTGGTCTTTGGGGGTGTTTGTTTAAGATCATCATCATCATCATCATCATCACATGAATCCTAATTTATAGATCAGCCGATCTTCTCTGATGACATCAATCATCTACAGCAGGCATGGGCAAACTTTTTGACTCACGGGCCACATTTGGTCCTAAAATTGGACAAGGGGACCGAGTCCAGAGCAGAAAGATTTGATTTAAGATAGACATCTACTGGGGAAATGCATTATTGCAGGGAAATATGCATTATTGCAGAGAAATATTATAACATTTTGAATAAATTATTCAATCTGTACAAGGTTCGCGGGCCACAATAAAAGGTCAACGTGCCACATCTGGCCCCTGGGCCTTAGTTTGCCCATGCCTGATCTACAGTCACAGCTAATGAAATGTTCAGTGTTTTATCTTCCCTTTTTATCTTCATATAAACCCAACAATTGGTGGAGAAAGAGACTGAAGAGCAATTGTCTGTCTGTAGCTATGTCGTCCTGTCTGTCAACAGCCGACAGGCAGAGTTATACGGTGAATCACATGTGTGTGTGAGACAGATATTTAATTGCTGACCTGCGTCTCTATGAAATTGTTGATCTATTTATTTATTATTGGAGAAGTAATAGATTGGGAGACAGAGAGAAGCAGTGAGAGAGGAATCTGTTCTGACAGATAATGATAACGAGCTCTGACACTGAGGTCTGGCGCTGTCCTCAACTCCCCTGTCCTCAACTCCCCTCACCCACCATCTCTGTTTTTGTGTTCTACGGTTGTCTGTGCTGCAGATCTGTATATATTTTTCAGGTGGAGAAAAATCATCAGTACACAAGTATTACTCACTCCGAAATATACTAGTTTTCCAAGTTAATAGTAAACAACTTTTGCAAGGATTTTCTCATGATACAAGGAAGCTGTTTCTCTGTCTCCCTCTCTTGGTTATTTACCCATTTCTATGTCCATAGTATAATTATTTTTTATCATTAATGTTACTAACTTGATATTTATGTTTAGATGGGGATAATTTTCATTTGATTCATTTACAGTATATTTCTGGGGAGCTGAAAATAATTCATTTGTTTTAAGTGGGCAGTGGTGGCGTAGAGGTTAAGGCAGCAGACAGGGATCCACAGTGTTCCAAGTTCGAATCCACCAACTGTCAGGTTACGACTGATTTCCACTGAGCATGGCACTGCTCCCTGGGCGCTGCCCGCTGTTCCCTTTGCTGATGGGTTATCTAGATCAGGGGTTCTCAAAGTGTGGGGCGGGGCCCCCTGGGGGGGCGCGATGCGATGCTGAGGGGGGCGCATGTGACCCTGGGGAACATTTTTTTCCACCGTAGTACAATAAAGTGTAATTGCACATCCTTGTAAGTTGAACTATATCTCTTTTTTTGGTTAACAAGGATACGATGTTATGCAGAGGTGTACCTAGAACTATTTTATAGACAAATGCCCCACCACCCACTATAAATAAATAGAGTTATTTATAGTGGGTGGTGGGGTGGGGCAGCGCAAATTGTTTTTCAGTTGCTAGGGGGGGCGTAACAGAAAAAGATTGGGAAGCACTGATCTAGATACAAGTGGTTTGGAATGGATTAAACTGGTATTGAGGGGCTCCACTGTATATTTTTTCTGCAGCAGTTTTATTTCTATGCCAGGTTATAAAATTAGAAATTGGTGGTAAAACAGCCGAGACGGTGGAGTTTCTATTCTCCTGATAACTGCTCCATAAAGAGAATTATCAGTTTTTAATCTCTGGCTCACAGACCAGGAGCATGTGTCTGTGCCACTGTTCTTCTAACAATTGTTCAGACAGAGTCATTAAAGATTACAGACAGATGAGACTGGATCACAACTCCATACACAGAGTGTCCGGACACACAGTGTCCAGATAGGATGGAGCTGAGGGAGAGAGGGAACATCCAGGTCCCTTAAGAACAGATCAACTTTCAGATTCCTCGCTGTCTCCCTGCACATTTCAGTAGAGCTCACCGTCATTGTTGGTGTTGCCCAGTGTCCAGGGTTCGTCAGAGTCAAAGTGTGTATCTCCTCCAATGCCAGCGCCAGGAAAATAGGCGTGTGCGAGGAAACCTCCCTCCCCGTCAAAGGGAGAGCTGTCACCGTGGAAACCAGAGGCAAAAAAGATCATGATGTCTGCTTCTTTACCCTCGCTTTTCAGCTGTGCGTATGGAACCTCCTGGATAAGGAAGTGACAGACGGGAAAAGAGTTAGAAAGCGTTTCTTAGTTTGACTCACACGGCTGTTTATTATTTCTTTTTATTAATTTGTTCAAACTAAGTAAGTAATTATTTAACTTGTTTGACCCTTAAATGTTTTATATCAAATAAAAATACATCTGTTAGTAAAAGCATGAAGAACCAGGAACTTTATTCTTTATAATGAACAGAACGTTGGGACGAACCTGGAATGAGAGCGGAGTGACGACCTGCCACACATTAAAGGCCTGTCTGATGGCTCTCTGAGTGTCCTTCTCCCCCACCTTAGGGGTGAAGTTAGAGATGCTGCAGAAAAAAACAGACAAACATTAACCTGAAGGTAGTTTAACCATTGGTTGAACAGTGTGGCGTTAGGTAATTGGGAGGGGGCAGTGAGCGTGAGTTCATGGTTTAAAACACAGGTGACAAACCCAGGGCCAGGGACCAAATCTGACCCGCAGTGTAATTATTTTTGGCCCGCAAGATAAAATCAAATCTATACTATAGTTGGCCCACCAACCAGAAGAAGAGATGGGATAGTGATGAAACAGAGGAGAATAGACTGGAGTACAAAGAAAGGGCAAAGGAGGTGAAGAGGAAAGTGGCCAAGGCCAAACAAAAGGCATACGAGGAGTTGTATGAGAGGTTAGACACGAAGGAAGGAGAAAAATAGTTATACAGATTGGCAAGGAAGAGAAATCAATCTGGGAAGGATGTGCAGCAGGTGAGATTAATTAAGGACAGAGATGGAAATGTCATCACCTGTGAGGAAGGTGTGCTGGGAAGATGGAGGGAGTACTTTGAGGAGTTGTTAAATGAGGAAAATGAAAGGGAGCGTAGGAATGAGGAGCCAGTTCCCAACAGGGAGAAGGTAGATCAGATCAGAAAGGATGAAGTTAGAAAAGATCTGAAGAGGATGAAGAGTGGAAAGGCAGTCGGTCCCGATGACATACCAGTGGAGGTAAGGAAGTGCCTAGGGGAAGAAGCAGTCAGTTTTCTCACTCAGCTCTTCAATAGAATTTTAGAGACCGACAAGATGCCTGATGAGTGGAGGAAAA
>JAFBJS010002870.1:390412-417305 GCA_016785265.1 Paraplagusia blochii | reverse complement strand
CGGAACCGCAGCTGGAGAAAGAAGTAAAGGAGAAAGATTTAACATTTCCCTTTGTGTCCGACCAGGAGAGGAGACCCCTGGTGGACATCTGGTAGAACTGTTTGCTCACACCAGCCCTTGTCCGTCCGCAGCTACGAGTCACCGGAGACCAAACCGACGTC
This sequence comes from Paraplagusia blochii, assembly GCA_016785265.1. NCBI lineage: Eukaryota > Metazoa > Chordata > Actinopteri > Pleuronectiformes > Cynoglossidae > Paraplagusia > Paraplagusia blochii. The sequence goes on along the minus strand of JAFBJS010002870.1, from coordinate 417,144 downwards.
CAGCTGACGGAGCTCATCCCCAACACCGAGTACAGGGTCCGTCTCTCCGCTCTGTACGGAGAGTCCGTCAGCGACGCCTTGGAAGGGGGAGGAGTCACCCGTGAGTCTACGCTGCTCGTGTTTCACCAAGCAATGATTAGCCTCGGGTTTAACCAGCCTCTCCCATCCCAGTGCCACTGCCCCCTGCTGGCGTCCTCAGGATCAGCGACGTGACCCACAGCACCATGAGGCTGAACTGGGACGCCGCGCCCGGAGCCGTGCGCAAATACAAGGTCACCTACAAACCAGACGAGGGCGATCTCCAGGAGGTAACGGTCCACTAACATAAAAGTCCCTGTGTTCAGTGTGAGGTACCGATGCTCAGGGGCTTTTCCTCTCCTTCAGGTTGAAGTAGACGGTGACATCACCACCCTGGACCTTTCCCGCCTCATCTCTCAGACGGAATACGATGTGGCCGTGACACCAATCTACGCCGACGGACCTGGATCACCGATGGTGGGCTCGGCCATCACAGGTGTGGAAGAAAAAGTACCAAGAGTCACAAAACAGTTCTGTCAGCTGGTTCTGGGATCAGTTCTAGTTCTCCGTCAGGTCCATCATTTGTTGTGGTCCAACCTGTGACGTTCATGTGAACAGATGTGGTTCCTGCTCCAAAGAACCTCCGCTTCTCCGAAGTGACCCAGAGTTCCTTCAGGGCCACCTGGGAGCACGGAGCGCCGGACGTCGCCTTCTACCGCATCGCCTACGTGAAGAGAGGAGGCGCCGACGTTCAGACTGTGAGTGAGCTCGCTGCCGTGGTCAGCTCATCACTCACACCTTCAAACCTTTTCTGTGACCCACAGAGGCAGGGTGGTGGACCAAAGTGGGTCCACGCTCCACAGTTTGTGCGTTTCTGGTGTTGTTGATGGAGGTTTTTAAGTGGAGCCTGAAGATTAATGGACAAACATGTCAGAGTTTGTTAGTGAGATGAGGACAAAGATCTAAATAAGATCTGCTGATGTTCCGGATGATTCTGAATCATCTCCACGTCTCCAAGACTTCAATAAAAACATCCGTCCTCGCTGCCGCGGTTGCTGAGCACAGGCCTGTCCTCGTGTGTTGTCTGTCGGAGACCAGACAGGACTGACGCCTGGACTCTTAGTCCAAGACAGGCTTCTGGACCCACTCGTCCAGGTTGGAGGTGTGAGGATGAGCTCAGGGTCCAGGGTAGAGATGAGGAGCCAGTCCACCACATGTTGAATGTTTGACTTATGAAATATGTTGTGGTTCTGAGACCAACCTTCTCCTCTCCTCCTCCTGCGCCCATCAGTCCCTCCTGGAAAGTGACAAAACCTCCTACGTCCTGGAGAACCTGGACCCAGACACCGAGTACGACGTCACCGTCACCGCCATCTACCCCGACGAATCCGAGAGCGAGGATCTGATGGGAAGGGAACGAACGCGTGAGTTTCCCGCCGCAGCTGTCCCCTCGGCCGGCCCCGCCCACTGTAACACAGCCAATGAGAGCGGAGTTTTCAGGCGTTGGCCTTAACGTTGTCTTCTCACTGTCTCTTCTAGTGTTGAGGGCTCCTGACGGTACGTGGCCGTCACCGGCTCCTCCCTCTCTTTTCAGTGTGTGTTGAAGGGTAACGTGAACGCTGAGGACGGCGTTCACACAGTTTGTCTCTCCAGCTCCTGCTCCAAGGATCGACTACAGAAAACATTCATTCAAGTTATTTTTCAACTCTTCCCGTCGTCGTCGTCGTTGTTGTTGTTTTTCCCTGAACGGCTACGTCGCTTCATCGCACCTTTGTCATTGATTGAAAAGTCAAGGTGTCGTCTCAGGGCGAGGAGGAGGAGGAGGAGGAGGAGGAGGAGGAGGAGGAGGTCTGTCAGTCATCTAGGGCTTCCTGTTTGGTTCTGTTCCAGCCCGTTCTGTACTTGACGGCTCCGTGTGCTCTTCTGGACCCGTCTCCATGGCCGTGAGTTTTTCCAACATTCCTCTGGAAAGCTGTGACTTTTTTTTGGGAATTACTTTCTCCAGTCCATCCTGGTCAACACCACCCCCCCTCACACACACCCAACACCACCCGGGACCCTCCTCCTCGCTCCCTCGTGCTAAGGAATAATGGCTTAAAGAAAAGGTGGAGAGTGAGGGAGTGGAACAGTAGGGGGTGATGGAGGAAGGACGGAGGAGGAAGGAAGTGAGGAGAAGGCCTCTCTTCCGGAACATTCTCTTCAGGGATGAGACTGTGTCCCATTGGACGAGGACAGGAGTCTGGTCTTGTCCTTGCCCGACCCGTGCCTTTGTAAGACGGCGCTGCTGCTGCTGCTACCGCCGCCGCTCCCGCCGTCTGCCGCGCGTTCCCTTTCAGCCCGATCAGAACCGCTTTCCGAACGCCTGGAGTTCTGTCGCGACGGAGTGCTGGGCTGACGGGAGAGCTGACCGTTCTTCTCATCTGAGTGGGTGGACGGAGAAAATCAGCAAGGACGGGATGGACGAGACAGAGCAGCAGGACAGAGTGTGTGTGTGTGTGTGTGTGTTCTTACCAGCCAGTGCCTGCACAGACGGCTGGTCATGTGTACTCAGCAGCTGAGCCTGAATGGTTTCCACCACTCGTTTGAATCTACGGCTGGGACCTGAACGGAGACACAGGTGGAGGACAAGTTCATCCTGGGAGCCGTCCTCAGAGCAACGATTGGCCCAGAGCTGCTGATCTTCTCACCTGTTATGAGGGTGAAGGTCACGCTGTAGATGCCAAACTCTCTCCTTCCTTCCCTCTCTGCACGTTCTCTCTCTCGTTCTCTGTCTCCTTCTGAGTAGGCGATGTCAACCTGAGGAAAAACCAGCGTTCATCAGGAAGATTAGAGCGCCCTCCCCTGGACCGTCAGAATGTTGTTCTATTACCTGGAACTTGACAGGCTTCTGGAAGACCGAAGGACCGCCGGAGGATTTGTACTCTGCCCTGAAACTGTTCTGAGACACCACACTGTGGCTGAGAGACGGGATCTGAGGTGAGACACCAGAAAGGGATCAGACACCTTTGGAGGTCCTCCGTAAGTCCGTCATCGTGACAACATCGTGACGGCGTGCGGAGACTCACAGACAGGAAGGCGTGGACGATGTCGGCTTTAATGGAGCTCAGCGGTTTGTCTCGGATCAGGACGAAGATCTGCTCCTCTTTCTCCAGGCTGATGAAGTTTCCAAACCACGACCTCTTGGCTAGCCTGTCAAACAGTCGGTCGGTCAGTTGGACGGACCAAAGTGTCCCACGTTTGCCTCACATTCACCAGGAGAACCAGGAAAAACCTGGACTTTAAGTCAAGACGGTGGGCCACCTAGTGGCCGACCCGAGCATCTCAGCTCAGAGCTAACAGGTCGTAGCAGAGCTAAGTCAAAGAGTTCCGTTTTCCTGGGAAGTGTGAGACGTAAAGTCTGAGGACATTATCTACTCACTCTGGACTGGACTCTGGAGTCAGACTGGACATGTCCTCTGACGTAGGGACTGAAAGACAGAGGAAGAGGAGAGCCGTGAGGGGATTGGAGGAGACGTGCTTACAGGTCTTTGGCCCCGCCCTCATCACCTTGCAGTTTGCGTCGATGGAACCGCGGCGAGCCCAGCAGGTTGTTCTTGAAGGTGGAGGGCAGGGTCTGTGTTTTTGGGTCGGGAGGCGGGCGCGTGGGCCGACAGCCGCCGGTCGTCCCCGCTTTAGTGTCTTTGGAGGCGGGAGCCGAGGTGGAGTTGACCTCTGATTGGTTGAAGGTGAAGACCGGGCTCTGATGGGCACACAGAGGGATGGGGAGGAAGGAGGGGTGGAGGGATGGACAGGAGGGAGTGAAAAAGAGTGATGGAGATGAGTCATGAGTCATGGACACAGATCCTTCTGGACAGAATATCACTCTACTGCCGTCCCTTGTCCTCATGGACATGGACTTGACGTTCCGTCCACTTCAGCAGGAAGTGACGTTGATGTGTGTGCGACATGGACGTGAACATGATCCAGAATGTGAAGAATGGAAGAACATGACCTCGACCAACTGTCTCACTTCTAAACCAGATGAAGGGCCAACAATTCAGTAGGTGGTGGTGACGTGATGGAGCAGAGAGTCAGGAACCCTCTCCTGGATCTGGTTCCCAGTTCCGTCATGTGTCTGTCTCTACTGGCCAGTAGGTGTCCCTGTTTTGTCCTCAGGTTCATGCTTCTTAGACTCATTTTCCAGCCAACACATGAAAACTCATGACCTTCTTCCTGTAAGGCAGGGGAACAGGCCAATCCTCCACCGTGTCACCGTCCTGGTCCGGTCCAGCACACCCGTGGACCGGACCGGACCAGATGAACTGCTCCAGGAAGTGTTTGAAGAAGAGACTTTGACAAAATAAAAAAGTAAGGACCAGATGATGCTCTTACCCTGGGACTGCTGAGAGGACTGGAGGACAGACCCGTGGATGCTCCACTGACGGACCGAGACCTTCAGTGGACCACAGACAACGACAGGAAGTGATCAGTAAAGCAGCTGAGATCTGGAGCTCAGAGTTCCTCAGGTGGAAATGATTCTAAGATCATCTTCTCCAAACCTCTGGCTGTGAGCGTTGGTGTCCAGGGCCCTGCGTGGGGGGGTGGGAGAGCCCTGGTCCGTCACACTGAGGACCTCCAGGCTCTTCCTCTCTGGACGACAGCGGCCGTGACGGGTCAACATCGGGGAGTCCACGCGTTTTCTGGGGGGGTCTAAAGAGACACAGGAGACGGTTCCAAACTGTAGACGACAGGAGGACAGGAGGTCCGTCTGTAGACTGTGGCTCAGACCTGCGTCATTTCTGGGAGGCAGATCCTCGTCCTCACAGCTGGGGTAACGCTCCTTCCTGTCCAACAGGAGGTAGTAGATCATTTTCTCCTGGTTTTCTCTAATGCGGGAAGAAGAAAAAGACGAGTCAGAAGACGCAGCAGAAGAAGAAAAGCAAATATCACCACAAATGAACACAATTGTGAAAAATCTTCTTCTTATATACAGTAACGTTACTCTATTGACCCTAATTGGAGCATAGTTCCTCAGCAGACCACCGGAGGGAGCCAGAGTCCTGCCAACGGTACACGTACTACAGTTTGAGAACCACCAAATGAGCCAACGAAGCTGAATGGATCATTGTATTTCCAGGAAGGTGTTAGAGATGGAAGAGAAGTGACGTCAACAGACCTTGACAGCAGTTGTGTCTGTGACTGTGGCTCAGGTCAGGTCAGTACTGACCGCTGCAGTCTGTCGTTTCTACTCACTCCTCACTTGTAAGGTCCTGCGTGAGTTTGACCCGGTCCCTGAAGCAGCCCAGAGAATACATGCTCTCCAGGACGTCCGGGTCCAGGTCCGTCAGGGACAGGATCCGCTTCAAACACACGCGCCGTGGAGGCGGCTGCTCGGGACAGGGCTCGTTGCGTCCCCCTCTGTGGGGACAGCATCACACGTGATTGGTCAGTGATTTAGAGTCCAGTCCTGAACTTTTGGAGTGAATGAAGAAAGTGATGTCATCACTCACTGGTACCAGGTGTGTTTCTGAATCGCCTCCAGCTGCAGTGAACAAAGACAACGAGACCAAGTCACAACAAGACAACAACAGAGACAGAGACGGACAGAGAGACAGATAGAGACGCTTTAATGAGCAGCTCATCACAGCAGCCCACAGCAGCAGTGATTAACTCTGCTGCTGTGGGCTGTTAGCTGCACCACCTCATAGTGACCACTTGACCCTGAGGTCGCCCAGTCTCTGTCCCACCTTCTGCCTCATTCACATACATACAGTGGTCAAAGGATGAAACGCCCCCACCCCAGTGTGGAGGACACTCCACCTGTCTCCACCTTTACTTCTGCTGAAACCTTGGATTTTCTCCTCAGATTCTGACCGTCCTCATCAGGGACAGAAATAAATCTGCAGCTGCCGTCGTCACCAGGAGCTCGTCCTCCGACGGCCTCAGGATTGATCAAAACTTTTCTCCTCAGGGTCCACGAAAACCAAATATTCTGAGGATCCAGTGGAGACCGAGTGGACAAGACCAGCCTGGAGTTCCTCCGACGTCAACCAGGACCTGGTGGAGTTCCTCGGCCGAGGGAGCGTTTGGATGAACGGGTGGAGCGAAGAGGACACGTTGGGTCGTCGCTCTCTTCACTAAAACCCTAACCCTTTATTGTTGGTCCTCACCGTGAGCCTCTTGTCCGGGTTGACTTCGATCATTCCCTTCAGCAGAGCCTGACAGTCGGGGGGGATGAAGTGGGGCATGTGGAACACCCCGCTCTTCACCTTCTCCAGCAGCTGCCGCAGGTTGTCGTGGTCAAACGGCAAGGCACCCTGGGAAACATCAACAGGGTCTGAGTCCGAGACAGTGTCTCCTGTGGGCTCCAGACCAGAACTTCTCTACCGAACCTGGAATATGAAGGTGCATTTAAAGGTCTCACCACTAGGAGGGCGAAGAGGATGACTCCACAGCTCCACACGTCTGCCCTTCGACCATCGTACTTCTCTCCCTGGTACAGAGGTCAGAGAGACAAACATCAGGATGAGTTCTTCACAAGTACAGTCTGAACTGGGGCCAGAGACGGACAGACGGACAGACGGGCGGACAGACAGACAGACAGACGGGGAGACAGAGAGAGAGACAGACAAACGGGGAGACAGAGAGAGAGGGCGAACCAGAGGACACTCACCCGTATCACCTCTGGACAGGCGTAGTGTGGAGACCTGTTTGGACGAAAGACAAATACTGGTCTCAGTCTCAATGACCAGACCTGCTTTAAAGAGATAAATACAAATACATTCTGCTGATTTGAATGATAACAGAGAAAATCATCTGACAGCCAGTGAGACTGGACAACAGCGTCCCTGCAGTTGTCCCTGGTTTGAAGCCTCCGTCCTCTGATCCTGATTAAAATCATTTTATCTCCTAATGAATTAAAGCCTCAATTAAGCAAAGGCAGGAGCAGCTGGGGGAGGTGCAGGGACAGGGGGGAGTCTGAACGTGGACTCACCCACAGCTGGTCTCCAACAGACTGTCCCCGACCTGCAGCGAGGCCATACCAAAGTCCGCTATCCTTATGTTGTTCTTCTCGTCCAGGAGAAGATTCTCAGGCTTCAGGTCTCTGTGACTGGACACACACACACAGCAGCTGTGAAGTTGACCAGAACAAATCACCATGCAGTGTGGGGCGGGTGCCTGGCGGGGGCCGGGGGGGTCATGCATAATTCAGAGGGTTTTACGAACAATGTCGCAAACATTGACCAATGTCATAATAAAAAATGGATGATGGAGTGAGATGTGTATAAGAGACAGGGCTTCAGGTCTCTGTGACTGGACACACACACACACACAGCAGCTGTGAAGGAGGTGTGTGCGTGTGTGTGAGACGTGGTCAAACACAGAGGGGTGGACAGCGTGGACACTCACCATATGGAGTGGCTGTGGCAGAAGTCCAGGGCAGAGATGATTTGTCTGAAGAACTTGCGGGCCTCCTTGGGGGTGAGTCGTCCCTTCTTCACCAGGTAGTCGAACAACTCTCCCCCGGACACGTGCTCCAACACCAGGTACCTGGACAGGAGGTTGAGGGACGTGAGAAGCGTTTGTCTGTGACTCATCAGAGAAGAAGATGAAGATACTCACAGGTATTTGTTGTTCTCATAGACATCGTGCAGCTTCAGAACATGAGGATGTTCTATCAGCTTAAGAATAGCTATTTCTCTCTCCACCTGGAGACGGACGGACAGGGGGGAGGACAGGCAGGGAGACAGGGAGACAGAGAGACAGGAAGGGAGTGGTTAAAATGTTAGGTAAATAAAAACAGGAAGTAGAACTGATGATGATGATGATGATGAGGAGGAGGAGGAGGAGGACCCGTGGACGGTGGAGATCTGTCTCTGAATCTTTGGTCTTTGCTCCACATACATTTGAAGTTCAAAGTCATGGCCACATCAAACAAGATCAAAACAAATCAGAGGAACGTCCCCCAAACGTCTGGGACCTGGTTCTCCGTCCACCAGACACCTCAGGTTGGACGGGTGAGTCCACCACTGAGCCACCGTACAGACACAGCCAAACATTTGGATCAACTGACTGTGAAATGTCCCACGGGTGGAGTCTGAGAATTCCCTGTGTTCTTGGAGTGAACCTCTGTAAATAACCACACCCAACACCAACCACTGTTCCACTACGTCACGCCCGGAAGAACCATGAACCAGGTCAGCGCTGAGGTGAGGTCAACCTGCAGGTTGTGTCATTAGGATTAAGGTTTGAATCCCAAACAGAACAGACAGCGGTTCTCTCTGGAACTGACTCCGGTTCTGGGTCCTCGGCTCAGATATCTGAGTGTGATGCAGCAGTGAACCAGCAGGAGGCTCCCAGTGGTCAAAGCTCTGCTCCGTGGACCTCCCGGGTCCTGGGACAGTGGTCCAGTGGAAAGAGCATGGAACGACAGACAACACTGACCCTGGACCAGAGAGCTCAGCTGGTCAGAACCAGACTCCAGCTGCACTGAGGGTTCTATCTCAGATGGCCCAGTGAGGTTCTGCTGCAGCACCTGTCAGCAGACAGAACTCCGCGCCCACACACACACACACACACACACACACACACACCACATCCTGACGCTGTGGGGACATCGTACCTTCATCAGCACCGACTCCGAGAGCTTCTCGCGGTTCACGATCTTGATGGCCACCTTCTGCCCGGTGATGCAGTGGACTCCCAACTTGACCAGGCCTGGAGGACGAGGAGAGACGGAGACAGGAAGCAGATGTTTGACCAGAACAAATCACCATGCAGTGTGGGGCGGGTGCCTGGCGGGGGCCGGGGGGGTCATGCATAATTCAGAGGGTTTTACGAACAATGTCGCAAACATTGACCAATGTCATAATAAAAAATGGATGATGGAGTGGGACACCCCCACCCCCGCTGTCCTCTGACCCCCCCACAAGTCTCCAGTCAGTCCAGTCAGGACTGACACACATGAAGAAGAAGTGAACCACAGACGGAGTCACAGAGGATTCTGGGTTTTTTTCTGGCGGGGGGGGGGGTCAACTCTCAGGATCAGCTGATGCCTGTGGACGCTGCCTCACCTGTCTGTCCCTTCCCCAGGGTTTTCTCCAGTCTGTAGGGCCCCACGTACTGGCTGGACTGGCCCCCCGTCAGCTCTTTGCTGCTCATCCTTCCGGGGAAGTGGAATTCTGCTCCTTATTGAAGGGAAATCAAGAAAGGTCTCGGTCCTTCTCCGTCCCTACAGGAGCAGGAGCGGACATCACAGGCGGAGGAAAAAGGAGAAGAGGAGAGAGGAGGAGAGAGGGGTGGAGAGGAGGAGAGGAGGAGAGGAGGACTGGTGTGGTCGTGATCTAACGCCGGGCCCTGCAGGATACTCCCATCTACTTGTTTGTCACGCGGTCAGGCCCAGTTCCCAGTCCTCAGAACCAACTATCGTCCGACCCGGTCTGTTCTCTCCCCCCTCCCGTCACAGCAGCATCATTAGGAGGAGAAACGAAAAAAAAAAAAAAAAAAACCCCAACAGAAAGGTCTCGGTCGGTCTCCTCCTGGAGCGGGTTGATCCGGTGGAGTGGAGCCCAGACCCGGGCAGGAAGGCTCCCCTCGGCCGCAGATTGATTTCTATAAGAGCAGAGTCTCAAATATCCCCCGTCAGAACCAAGCTCTGCTCACATCCATGCAGTGGGTCGATATCACCGCCTCCCCCCCCTCCCCCCTCAGTCCTGGCTACTGCTGTACCGTCCAAAAAAAAAAAAAAAAAAAATCCTGCAGCCAGGCCTGGTTCGGTTCGGTCAGGACGTGCCCCACGGTGCAGACTCGGCGATGAGCAGATAATAATCTATTATCGTAACAGCATCAGCAGGAAGAATGGGTTTTCCAATATCCGGTGCAGACTTTGGCTCACCCCCTCCCCGGCCCTGCATCAGGAGACAGAGGAAGAGGGGGGAGAGCATTAAAAAATAGATTCAGGAAAAAAGAAAGAGAAAGAGACGAGCAGGAGCAGGAGCAGGAGCAGGAGCAGGAGCAGGAGCAGGAGCAGCGGTCGGTGTGAATCAGGCCGAGGGAGGAGGGAGGCTGCAGCGGGGAGAGGTGCGCTGGCTGTGCCGCAGGAGGAGGAGGAGGAGGAGGAGGAGGAGGAGGAGAAGGAGGAGGATCAGTGGCGGCCTCCTCGGTGAGGTGATGAAATCCTGCTCCTGGAAACAACAAGCATCCTCAGCTGGATCGGTGCTCGGTGGACGCACTCTCCCCGGCCTCACCCTCCCTCTCTCCGCCGGCTGCGCTCATCCCACCGCCGCATCTCCTCCTCCCTCACAGCGACGCAAAGAGGAGGAAGAGCAGAGAAAGAAATAATCACCGGTGAAACAGAGTCCGGGCAGGAAGTCCGAGTTCAGCTCTGGGTTCAGCTCTCCGTGACGTCCTTCTCTCTCCCCCACTCTCCCTCTGTCTCTCTTTCATCCTCTCCTCCTCATCGGGCAGCATCAGCATCCGGGTTCCTCCTCCCCCCTCCCCTGCCCACTCCTCCCTACATCCATTATTGCCCTCCTCCCCCGCCCCTCTCCCTTGACTCCCTCTGCCCCCACCCTTTATTTTCACTACAGCCATCGTGGACAAACGGTCAAACAGGTCCAACTCTCTGGCCCGTGGACCACAGCTGGACGTGACAGTGGACACCAGGGCCGGGTCAGGAGCAGAACCGCTTCAACTGAAACAAATCACACTGTTATTGGTCAGAAAAACAAATGGACACATGTTCCACCTCAGTGTCCCTGTAGGGGGCGCCACAGCAGACGGACCCACTCATGATGTTCCATTAACGTCCACCGTGTCATTAAAGTCCAAACTCTGACTCCAAGTCCTAATCCTTCTAATCTGATGATGAATCCATGGATGTGGCCCAGATTTTCTTAATGTGTCGTGAGGACACTACTACTGGTACTGCAGCAGTACTGCAGCAGTACTACAGCACTACTATAACACTACTACAGCAGTACTACAGCTGTACTACAGTACTACTACAGCACTACTACAGCAGTACTACAGCAGTACTACCACAGTACTACTACAGCACTACCACAGCAGTACTACTGCAGTACTACCACAGTACTACTACAGCGGTACTACAGCAGTACTACTACAGCAGTACTACAGTCCTACTATAACAGTACTACTGCAGCAGTATTACAGCACTACTACAGTACTACTACTGTACAGTACTACCACAGCAGTACCACAGTACTACAACAGCAATACTACAGTACTATCAAAGCAGTACTACAGTACAACTACAGAAGTACTATAGCATTACCACAGCAGTACTACAGCAAAACTAAACTACTACTGGAGAACAACTACAGCACTTCTATAGCAATACTACAATAGTATTACAACAATACTACATCCCTATTACATAAATATTACAGCAATACTACAGCACTTAAACAGTACTACTATAGCACAACTATTGTACTACTTTAGTAACACTGTAGTACTGCTATGGCAGAGCTGTTGTACTACCTCAGTAGTACCACAGTATTACTTCTACTAGAGTACTACAATAGCATCGCAGCGCTACTACAACACTACACCAGCAGTACCTACTCTGTCCAGTTACTACCACACTACTACTACTACTACTTCAGTACTGTGACAGGAGTACCACAGCACGGCTACAGTTGTGTAGTAGTGCTACTACAATAGTATTATAGTACTACCACAAGAGCACAACTACAGTACCACGGCACTACTGCAGCACTGTTACAGTACTATTACAGTACTACTACAATACTTCTCTGACCCCAACACAGAGGAGTTTTGATGGAGGGGAGGGGTCAGAACACCAGGTCATTAATTGGACAGATCTTCAGAATGTGGACCAGGTTCCATTTGACCCTGACTTATCGTCCTGGATCCTGACGAGGTCTCCAGACTGGACGAGAACATGGAGGTCACAAGCATTCTTCTGTCCAACTGTTCCTCGAGGAATGGGTGCGAGACACTTTGGGAACCGTCTCACGTTGAGGGACCAGTCGTTCCTACATCTTGGAGTTGGATCACAGCTCCCTGAGCTCCTCTTCATGTTTGTCTTCAGTGGACATTCTTCTTGCCTTCCACACCTGTGGTGGGAGTGGCCTCTTACTGTGTCCACACACCTGCAGTGATCCAACCAGAGTGTTAGATACCACACCTGTGACGTGGGTAGATGATCTGGGCGGAGGAGAAACATCAACAACGTTTGAGGGAAAGGTCTGTGGATGTAGAAGAAGTTGGAGAAGTTTGAGTCCAGCTCACCAGAAAGAAAATAAAACAACCTGGACTTTTCTCTTCTTCTCCTCCATACATTTCTTCTAAGCCCAGATCTGCAGAGTCAGCCATAAATACCCCCCCGGCCCCGACCCTGCCCCCGCCCCTCAGTGGACGGACGTCCACATGAAGCTGCTTGACCCACAGATCTGATGACACGGAGCCGGAGGAACCAGACGTGTTCATGTGTCAGCAACATGTGCGTGTGTGTGTGTGTGTGTGGACAACAGCTGTAAATTTACCCTCAGAGCACAACCTGAGCCAAGGGCGGCGTAAAAATACTCTTGAGAAACCTCCACCTCCACCTCCACCTCCACCTCCACCTCCACACAAATTCATTCTCCTCTGAAATCAGTTTGTGATTTTTCAACATTTAACTCCATTGACTCCACTGTTGTAAGAACTTCTACAGAAATCAAACTCGCCCTAAGTCCCAGGTGAAAAGTTGTCAACTTTGAAGAAAAGTAAAGATTTATGTATATATTTATTTCTGAGTCTAAGATTCAGGAAGGAAATGTTCCAGGATCAGGTTCTTCGTTTATTCTTTTTCAGGTTCCCAACATTGTGTGTGACCGACACTGGCTCCGCACACGCACAGTCACGCCACGTGCACGCGCACGCCCTGTGTGGTTGATTGACGCAGATTCAACTGCGCTACTCCTTATTTTTATTTACATATTCAAAGAAAACCGACTTCTCACCACACTTTTAACGAACCGTTGGCGCCCTCGTGTGGTTGCCACAGGGTATTCAATGACAAAGTGGGATTTTGCTGAGGTTATTTTTAGCTGCAGTAGAAATCGGTTTGATACCAGTTGAAAATGAATGAAAAAAGTCAAGTTCACGGAGAATCCATTCAACAGACGTTTATCTGTTTGAACCCGTGAAGAGAAAATGGTTCAAATGTTAGAACAAACTCAGGTCTGATCACATTCAAACAACAGACACAGGTCAGTGAAAAACCACAGACGTCTGACCTGCTGCTAAATATTCAACACCTTTATTTCCATTTAGAAGTTTCTATTTCAAGTTCACAGTCTACGACTCTACGCCGTCGACTCTCAGGAACAGTCTACGGGTGACGCTCCGTACATCAGCCAGAGAGGAGAGGAGGGGAGGAGGTGAGAGGAGGTGAGAGGAGGTGAGAGGAGGTGAGAGAAAGAACTAAAAAAAACAAGAACAAAAAAATCTGAGGTCAAAGAGAAACAGGAGGAAACAGGAAGTGGTTTCTGCGGCCAGATCCCAAACACACGCCTGGATCACGACACGAGCGCGACCGTGGTCGTCGGCTTCGTTGGCGTCATCGGTCAGACTAGTGCTGTTGTGCAGAAGGGAATGCTGGGAACTCAGAGGACTCAGTGCAGTGGACCTGGAGGAGGAGGATGAGGAGGAGACAGGAAATGAAAGGAATAGAGATTCATCAGAAACAGACGTAGAAAAGTCCGGAGACACACGGAGACAAACAAGTCAAAACAAAATACTCACCAAACTCTGGGACACCCTGAGGCTGGAGGACGCTTCCTCAGGACGTTCCCTCGGCGGCGCTCTTCACACAGGCAGCGAAGGCCTCCATCAGCTCCTTACAGCCGTCGCCTCCTTTCTCCGCCACACTGGAAGGAAAGGAAAAGAAAGGAAGCGTCAGCAGAAGAATCCCTCGACCGGGTCAGACATCTGACACCAGGTCAGAGCAGCCGTTAGTGGACAAAACAGGAATCTGTTTGGAATAAAAACTGGACAAAGAAGGTGGGGGTGGGGGTGGAGGGGTGATGAGACCAGGAGGTGTCATGTTACCATAATGCACAATTACTCTGGCCCCGCCCCTAATCTCCTGGTAGGACCTGATGCCAGGCTAATGTCAGAGAGACAGTTGTGTCCTCCCTCTGTCTTCATCTGATCATCTGAATTGAATGGATTCATTATCAACAACGGGTTCTTGTGCCGACTGGTCTTGTTCCCACTGCTGCACTGAGAGGCTCACGGTCCTCTGGCCTCATGTCACGGCAGGAGAACTCTGTGGAACTGGAAGTGTAGATCACCAACGTTGAGGGAAGAATGTCCTCCATGTCCCTTGGACAGAGTCTCAGCTCTCTGGCCCAGAAAGAAAGATCTTATTGGAACTGTTCCTGAGGAGACAAAGATGGCGACTACAGCGTGGGTGGAGCGGTCATTGTCATACAGTGATTGGGGACAACTGTCTCCTCTGTCAAACAGAGGGAAAGATCAGGAGGACTTTCACAGACAAGTCACCCATGTATGATGGACAGATGAACTAATGGACCGTGTGGTCCAGGACGAGGATTCTGGACAAAGTTCTGGTCTCCAAGAAGCTACAGAATGAATGTAGAGTATATACGTGTGGACATATGTGACATATATGTCCCTGTCCTCTCTCATGTCAACGGAGACATCACATCACATCACGCAGCAGGATTACCAGGAGGATCACATGTACAGATGGCCAGAGGGCGGGGCCATGACATCAGCACTGTTACATCCATTATGCTTCATCCCCGGAGAACGCGACGCTCTGCCGCACTACAGGTCGCGTTTCAGGGAAGGAGCTCCGTTGGCATGGCAACCAGGGCCAGAGTCTCTGGGTCACGTTTGGCCTTAGTGACCTCATCGTGGTTAACGAAGTAAGACTGAGTTTGGAGAGAGGACGAGTGACGGCTCCACAGAAGAACAATCAAACGTCCACGTGTCCAGATCCGAGCAGTGATGTCATCACCCTGACTCCATCAGGAGGTGAAGTCAGTCCAGTGGGACAGACATAAATAATGGATCATCTGATGAGAGTCCGGAGTTCATGTGGTTCAGGTTCTAGTTCAGTTAGATTGGGATTAAGGTCAGGGATTATCCACTGGTTAGTCCTGTTCACAGGTAGAACCGACAGCAGGAATAACTACACCTCTGTGTGGGTGGATGTGGGTGTGAGTGTTGAACCAAAGCACATGGCATAGAGGGGGGCGGAGCCTCTAAGGTTCTCTCTCTCTCTCTCACACCGACGCCCCCACCAGGCCAACACTGAGGTGGGAGAACATTAACTCAGGGGAGCTCCGCCTGTGACAGGAGCTCCACCTGTGACTGCTGCCGTGACGACTGTCAACTCTCCACTGCCTGTTGCTCCTGCTTCACCTCCTGCTCCTCCAACCTTGATCTGGAGGTCAATACGTCAGGTGATCACGTGGATCAGAGCCTAAGTTAAACTAAGTCAAAAATGGCCGCCGCTGACAGGCCCTGACCCGCGTTGGTCGCATGACAGAGGTGGAGGAGGTGGAGCAGTAAGATGGACAAGCACACACGCACACACACCTCCGGGGTCTATTAATACCCAGCAGCTGTGCAGCTATTCCTTACACACAGTCAGCAAAGTCAGCTTCACGTGTGACCCAGTTGGAATGAGAGCCATAGTTTTGGCACCATGACAGGGTCTGACCCTCGGCCCCTCACTCACTACACCACCCAGAGTGGAGACCTGAGTCAGCTCAGACCACTGTAGTACCAACAGTACTGACGGTACCGTTGTCAGTACCAGTCAGTAGGACACAGGTCCAAACAGTTCTGTTCTGTTCCACAGATAAACCAGCAGATGAACAGGGTGCAGTAACAGAGATGACCAACAGGGTGCAGGGTCTGAAGGACAGACTGTCAGAGTCCACCTGAGGGTCTCCCCCCCCCCCATCGTCAGAGATGACGTGTGTGGTTACATCATCAGATGTTTAAGCCGCTGCTCTTCAGAAGACATGTCCTCACTGTCCCAGATCAACACCTGTCTCTGCTCCAGGTCCAGGTCCAGGTCCACCACTACATCATTCCTGGAGTGAAGTTGGTTTCACGTGTGTCTGTCTGACACATCAGTGTCACAGGGGGGCGCTCTAACTCCTGCCCTGATTCCAGTCAGAAACAGGTTTTCACTTGAACAAATATTTATCCAGGCCCCTCCCCCCCAGCTGTGGACACAGGTTCCAGTCCCTCAGCCTGACTTTGGATCACAGCGGCGAGGAGACAGATCCACGCAAGGAACTCTGGGTAAAATGGAGTCGAGTGACACGGGCAGATTCCCAGCCTCCATCCATGCGTGTGCATGAGAATGAACATCATCGCTGTTGCCCCCGGTCCCTGGACTGACCTCCTCCCCCCAGGAAGACTGACCAGACACTGAAGTGTTTCAGTCAACTTCAGTCCAGGTCTGAGTCCAGACCCGGTAAATCTTTAACAGAACTCCTGGAAGTCCTGCAGGAGTTTGGACCCTCACCACTCAGAGCTGCACCTCTTCACACACACACACACACACACACACACACACACACACTCCGTTGATAACATGCTTATCATCACCCACCACTTGTCCAGGTCGGCCTTGATGCTGGCACAGGCGGCGGGGGCGGGGGCCTCAGCGGGAGCGGCGGCGATCTCAGAGTCAGACATGGCTGCGATGCTGTGGTGCAGTGGAGATGATGACGGTTCCTGTCCTGTGGAATTCACCAACAGAGACACAGAGACAGTGGAACTGAGTTAGTGCTGAGAGGGGCGGGGTCACATGAAGGGGGCGGGTCTCCGGGGGGCACGGGGGGTGGGAGGAGGCAAACATGTGAGGGCAGAGAACACGTGCACACTGAGAGGAGGGGGCTGGGGGAGGGGGCGGGGCGGGGTCATCGACGGTGACCAGGTCTGAAGAACAGAGGAAAGAAGAGAAGAAGAAAATCTGGGAAAAAGAATCCGTGGAAAGACGAACCTCTGGAGTCAGAACTGAGGAGATCATGGAGAGAAACAGACTTCAACCTCCGAGAACATCATGTCACTGCTAAGGCATGCCACCTGGTGGCAGCATCGAGCCACATGTTTCATGAAGCACGTGGCAGAACGGCAGAGGGTTAGGGTTCGAACTGCAGCCACATTTTTGTGTTGTGTGAACGAACCGGAAGTGGCGTTTCTTGGCGCTCATACGTGTATTTTTACTCAAGTGAAGGTGTCAGTTCTGCAGTGAAGGTGTCTGTTCTGCAGGTGTGACTGACTGAAGACACGGAGGTGAGACCTCAAGGTCGCACCAACGCGTGACTTTCCTGGTTCTGACTCCATTCATCTCCACTCAGCCCAGAACAATTCTAATCCATCACTGTCAGATTACAAACACTCAGATTATTTCTGTCCTTTCTGTCTACTGAGCATGCTCAGAACTGACGACCAACCACAGTCCAGGTCCTGAAAGTGACAAAGGAAACAAACCTTCAGATCCTTATAAAGACAGAAAGACACTTTGGTCTCAGACCCTGGACAGTCTGATCAGGTCCCATCACCTGGTGAACCCTGGACTGGACCGTGTGACCACAAAGAAAAAGTTCTGGTTTTATAAGAAGACTCAGTCAAAAAGATCTAAGACAACGTCAGTGTCTGAAAGACATTTTCAGCAAATCCTCCATAGAAATGTCTAGAATTGTGGACACCTTCAGACACCTTCACTACGACTAGTCAACCTGTGGCTGAAGGTCTGAAGGTCTCCATGAGTAGCTGGGGAAGGTTTGATATAAAGGCCTGACCTTCCACTGAGAGTGATGAAGAGGAGGAGGAGGAGGAGGAGGAGGTGCAGTTTAATTACATTAGCATTAAAGGTCAGTCAATCAGCTCCGTGGAAAAACCTTCAGCTCGTCATCAGCTGCTGAATGAATGAATGAATGAATGAAGATCATGGATCAAACTTCCAGGTCTCACGGCTGAAGACAAAGACTTTGTTTTTGGTCTAAACTTTTCTGCCTCAATGAAAAGAATGTGGAAACTCTGGAGGTTCTACCAGAGAAACCAGAAGAACAGAGAGACCAGAACCACAGCTGTGTCCATGTCTCCCTGTGTCTCCTCCATGTGCTCCATGAGGGAACACCGTGTTCTTTCAGCCACGGTTGGATCCCAGCACCAGCAGCAGCAGCAGCAGCTCTGACTCTGACAGAGTGTGTGTGTGTGTGTGTGTGTGTGTGTGTGTGTGTGGATATAGTCTTGGTCCTACCTGGATGTTAAGATCTCTCCTGAGTCCTGGTCCCACTCTGTGTCTGTGTCTGGTCCTTGTCTTTCTCTGTGTCTTTGTCTGTGTCTGTGTCTGTGACTCTGAGCCGAGGGTGTGTGTGAACACACACATGTACTCAATGTACATATGTGCAGGTCAGGAGGGGGAGGGACCGGTGGGGAGGGGTGAGGGGGGAGAAAAGAAGAAGTGGAGGAAGACGGGGGCAGGAGGGTAACAGACTGAAGGAAGACAGACTTTGAGTTGTCCTTCACAGTGGGGGTGGGGGTGGGTGGGGTTATATAATGTAGAGTGTGTGTGGTTCAGTGTCCGACACAGTGAGTTCTGTTGGTGACAAGGTCAAAGTCTTCTCCACTGCTGTCCTCATCCGTCCACCTATATGTTTACTGTACATATATGGACACATACAGTATGTAGAGTAAACAGGGCCGGATCAGCACTATCTCAGGCCTGGGGCTGATGACCAGGGTGGGGCCCTTCTTATCAAAGTCCCTTCAGATACCAGCTGAAGAAGCAAATATTCTTGTTCAACTCCATCTCGTCTGTGCGCGTCAACACGGTGTCTCTGTCCTGAGGTCAATTCTGACCCATAATATTTTCCTACCCTGTGTTTTAACTCTGGCAGCATATTTCTGTAGGTGTTGTGTAGGTGTCCTCAGTCTCCATGGACACTTCTGATACCTGCAAACGCCTTTACGGCTGTTTGAACAAGAGTTTACGCTCATTTCTTCAGCAACCTGATGCCCCCTGGTGGCAAGACCCGGGTCTGCAGCCCATATATACTGTGTATTATATATTATATTATATTATACACACAGTACATGGATACATCTATTTATACATGTTTACATATAATGTATACTGTATATATATAGTCCAACAGGGGGAGTCCTACCTATTTACATCAACTGTCTCCACCCCCCGACCCCCCAGTGTGACACCTGTGTATTAACATGTTGTATTATTATTGTTATTATTGTTGTTGCTCCAAACATGGAACCATGGACGTCAAATACATATATGTACGTATACTATAAATATACTGCACCTATGTACTATTTGTACTGCAGGTCAGTCTAACCCAGACCTGGGCAAACTAAGGCCCGGGGGCCGGATGCGGCCCGTTTGGCGTTTTAATCGGGCCCTTGTGATTTATGTTATCGTTGTCCTTCTACCTTTTCCCTGCAGAACCAGTATTTCCCCAGTAGATGGCCTCAAAGAGGCTTCAAGCGTTAAACATTTTAGCCTTTATTCAACACTTTACTCATCATTTATCTTAGTTCACGGAAATACTCCAACTTTCTGATCCTGAGCTCTGACCATGGAAATGAGGAGGTGAGGAGGAGGTGAGGAGGAGGTGAGGAGGTGAGGAGGTGAGGACAGGAGGAGGAGGTGAGGAGTGTCCCAGACTAACCTGACCTCCATCATTTGACTTTTACTGTGACTGAGTGTTTTATTCATCCACTTCATTAGGGTCTGACACACACACACACACACGCACACAGACTCACCTGTCTGTCTGTCTGTCTGTCTGTCTGTCTGTCTTCCATCCGTCATGCGTCCATCCTGATGTTTCTCATTAGGAACTGGATCCAACTGGTTCTCCTCCACGGCATAGACGCTGCTATAAAATGGAGTGGACAGAGGTGAGGAGGAACAGGTGAGGACAAGTCCCAGAAAAAGACCACCACAAAATCAGACCGAGAAAAGATGTGTCACGGAACCAGAGGAACCAGAATCTTCATGACAGGTGAGAAACGGACCGGACCAAACCCGGACCCGGAGCCGGAGCCAAGTGGAACTGAGCTGCTGATGTTCTGTGGTGGTCAGGGTTACAGCGTCTGTCCTCCTCTCTCTCCTCAGTCCTGCTCCTGGTGACCTCGTCCAGCTGCGTCCCCATCAACGACCTCCTGGACAGAGTCTCTCAGCGCTCTGACAAGATTCACTCCCTGAGCACCACCCTGTCCCAGGAGCTGGTCAGTCTGTGTGTCGGTGTCTGTGTCAGTGTGTCCCTCAGCGTCTGTCTCACCTGCTCCTCTCTGTCTCCTGCTCAGGACTCCCAGTTACCTCTGGTGGGACGGGTCATCACCCCTCGTCCGTACATGTGCCACACCTCGTCTCTGCAGACCCCCAACGACAAGGCCCAGGCTCTGCAAGTGTCTGTGGGTCACAGGTTCTGGACCAGTTTTATTCCGCTCGTCCTCTGTCTAACGTTCTGACGAGTCGCGTTTCACTTTGTCCTCCAGGAGTCGGACCTGCTGTCTCTGGCTCGCTCTCTGCTCCAGGCCTGGGTGGACCCTCTCCTGGTCCTGTCCACCTCTGCCAGTGCCCTGCCTCACCCGGCCCAGAACACCATCGCCACCAAGATCCGGGAGCTGCAGGAACATTCCAAGAGTCTGGGCGACGGCCTGGACATCCTGTCGGGGAAGGTAGGGAGCGCCCCCTGAAGTTTGGAAAGATGAAAATCATCGTTTCAATCACTAACCCCGCCCTTCCGTCTCTAAACCCCGCCCCCCAGATGGGGGCTGCTGCCCAGAACCTCTCCCTCCTACCCTACAGAGGAGGCAACGACGTGGGCCAGGACCGGATCTCCAGGATTATTCATTTTAATTTCCTGATGTCCTGTTTCCGACGGGATTCCCACAAGATCGACAGCTTCCTCAAAGTCCTGCGCTGCCGGGCCACGCAGCCCCAACCAGAGATGTGCTGAGATGTTCTCTCCTCCTGCTGCTCCTCCACCTCCTGAAGATCTCCACATCTCCTGGGGTTCGACGCCCTCACCCAGGGCTGTCAGGCTTTCTGTGAAAATGTGAAAAAAAATGAATGTGAATAAAAGTCTTTTCTTGCACAGAAATGTTGTCCAACAGAAGGAAATAAAATATAGAAATGAGAGGAGAGGAGAGAAAGGAAGAGAAGGTTGGACTGAAGGTCCATCACATCACATCAGGTCAGGTCCATGAAAATAGACGGAGGAAGAGGTCAACGCTTCAGACTCTCCATATTAAATAGCTTAACAAAGTGAAACATGGCAACCCGCGACGTCAACGACTCCCCCTCCCCCGCCGTGTAACCTTACCCCGGGTCAGCTGGTGCCGTCGGTTCCGACCCGGTCCACACCATGTCGAGCTTCGAGGTTTCTGTGCAGCAGCTCAACGACCTGTTGACGGACGACAGCGGCTGTTACCGCCGGCCCAGCCGACACTGGGACCAGGTCTACCCGCGGATCTACGTCGGTGACCGGTGAGTCCCGGCTGCTGCTGCTGCTGCTGCTGCTGCTGCTGCTGCTCCGCGGCCCCACGGACGACACCGTGGAGTAAAGAGAGTCAATCGTTACTGAGACACAGTTGAAGTTGACAACAATGGAACAAGTTCATGGTTGTTCAGTGAGACAGGTCTTCACTCTGTCTCCGTCACTGGGTTCAACTCCTGGGCAACTTCGAATCCCGGTTAGGGCGGTTTGTGGGATGGAGCGGTGCAGTGTGATTTGGGTGGCAGTGGTGGAGACCCGGGTGGAGGGGGATGGAGAACAAATATACTGCATATATTATATTGTTAGTGACAAGAGAAACATTAGAGTCCGAGGTCCAGAATAATCCTCCGAACCGACTCACCGCTGCAGGTTCACGGCCACCAACGTCCCGCGACTGAGGCGCCTGGGCGTCACCCACGTCCTGAACGCCGCAGAGGGAACGTCCGACATGCACGTCGACACCAGCGCCGACTTCTACCGGGACACGGACATCACCTACCGGGGCATCGCTGCCAGCGACACCGAGCACTACGACCTCAGCGCCCACTTCGAGGAGGCGGCGGAATTCATCCAGGAGGCGCTGACGTCCAGGGGAGGGAGAGGTGAGAAGGGGAGTGGGGGGGACGACGACGACACGTTAACTCTAATCTAAAATGCTGTAATCCAGGCCACGACAAGGTGGAATAGTCGGTTCACAGTTAACAGTTCTCCGACAGCGCCCCCTCCCGTTCACATCATTAAAAACATGCCCGCGTGCAGTTCCACAATGCGCCACAGGAGGGGGCCGCGCCGTCTACTGTAATCAGGCCCTGTTTCCCGCTGGAGGGTTAGGGTTAGGGTCCCCGGTCAGAGCGCAGTTTCAGCGTCGTGTCCACCGTGTCTCCAGGCAGGGTGCTGGTCCACTGCAGGGAGGGCTACAGCCGCTCCCCCTCCCTGGTCGTGGCCTTCCTGATGCTGCGGCAGAACATGGACGTCCACGCCGCTCTGGCTCTGGTTCGGCAGGAGAGAGAAATCGGACCCAATGACGGGTTCCTTCGACAGCTGTGCCGGCTCCACCAGAGGTTGGAGGCTGACCATGGGGCTCGAGGTCCCCTGCAGGGACGAGGACAAAACTGACATCCGTCTGCGATGGAGACGAAGAGAAGTGGGTTTGACGTTGGACTTTTTCACTGTCACAGAGAGATTAGTAAGAGACTGCTTCAGTACTACAGTACTACAGTACCACAGTACTACAGTACCACAGTACTACAGAACTACAGTACTACAGTACTACAGTACCACAGAACTACAGTACCACAGTACTACAGTACTACAGAACCACAGTACTACAGTACCACAGAACTACAGTACCACAGTACTACAGTACTACAGTACCACAGTACTACAGTACCACAGTACTACAGTGACACAGAACTACAGTACTACAGTACCACAGTGCCACAGTACTACAGTACCACAGTACTACAGTGACACAGAACTACAGTACTACAGAACTACAGTACCACAGTACTACAGTACTACAGAACCACAGTACTACAGTACCACAGAACTACAGTACCACAGTACTACAGTACCACAGTACTACAGAACCACAGTACTACAGTACCACAGTACTACAGTACTACAGTACTACAGTACCACAGTACCACAGTACTACAGTGACACAGAACTACAGTACTACAGTACTACAGTACCACAGTACTACAGTACTACAGTACCACAGTACTACAGTACCACAGTAGGTTTTATCATGAACTCCACCAGAGGTGGTGGTGATGGTGTTGATGGTGGTGTTCCTGTCACTGTTCAAAGATGATTGAACTACTAATAAACCCAATCACCAGTTTGTTTCCTGATCCGTTCACGATGATGATGATGATGATGATGATGATGCTGCTCAGGGACTGCGACCAGCAGAGGGAGCAGCTGCTCCGGTGTTGAAGGAGCTGACGGCGTATAAACGGCTGACGTCACAGTACTGTAGCAGCCCCTCTTCCTCCACCCCTTCTTCCTCCACCCTCAGTCACGTGGGTTCAGGAAACCATCTGATGAGTCTGACTGTAGAAGAGTCTGGTGTGAATGACCTGAATGACCCGAGCTTTAGAACCAGAACCCTGGGGACAGATGCTGGAGCCATGAAGACACGGTCAGAACCTGTCTGTGGGGGGGCGTGGTGTCTTCATGGTTACGGTCCTCAATTTCTGACCTCATCCTCTTTGTCCCTGTCTGTCTCTCCAACAACTCTGTCCTGATGTATCATGACCTTGACGTGAGGACACGTCTCTCTTCAGTGGAGGACCAGCTCTTACATAAGCCCAGTCTGCATGAGTGACTCTGTGGAGGTGGAGGTGGGGGTCGGGTGCAGATCCATCATCACGAAGACTGGAGTGAAGAACCACGTTGAGAGCTCGCTGAAGAAGAAGAAACGTCACATTGTCCCGTTGAAGCATCTGTGACGTCACTACTGAGGTGAGTCCTGTCAGGACACCCTGCAGTACCGCTCTGTGCCCCCTGGGGGTAGTGAAACGTGTTGCTCTGCTGGTGCGTTGATGTGTTGGCGTGTGTGAGTGAAGAGGCGGAGACAAATGACCAGGAGGCGGAGCCGAGGCGTTGATATCAAATCCTTTTATAATGAATGTCACAAAGCCACGAACACAAACCACCGAGACGCCGATCGTTCTCTGATTGTGCCATGAATGATTTGTCACAGAAATCAAGACAAACAACAACTGTGCCCGTTACAAACCACATGACCAGCATCATCAAATTCACCGCCACACGTTTTCAAAAACCACACCTCACTCAGCTTTTACATTCAACTCTGTGCTGCGCCAAAAAAAAAACATGGCCGCTTCTCGCAAGCAGGAACTCGAGCCCGCACTTGGTGCGGGGCCTCGAGTGATGTCACTCTTTCTCTCGCTCTCTGATTGGCTAATTTGGGCCATATTATATTATGTGCTTACTGCATAGGTCAGTGGGAAGAGAAGCTACAGAGAGCAACAAATAGAAGAGAGGAGGTTTCCAACAGGGGGGGCGGGGGCGGGGACTGGAACCTCTCTTGTTTAAAGGCACAATTTACTGGCCTGTGGTTGGATGAACGCTACTCAGAAATACACCTGGGAACTGCACCTTTGTACGGGAAGGAATTTGGAGCAGTGAAAGAGGAAGTTACACTTTTGAGGGGGTTTTGGTTCCGACAGGAGAATATTCTCAGAGTGTCATTTTTTTCAGCTTGCATGAGTCATATTTCCACTGCACCTTTAAGTGGCGTCCTGACGTCTCTCTGTGGTGGTCAGGGCAGAACACACTGAGGAGTGGGGTCGGCTGGGGGTAAATATCTTCCAGCTGATGATAAATAGTCAAAGCGTGGCTTTGTAGTATTTCTCATGCGGTCACGTTGGTATAGATATAACAAAGTAAGTGCTGTAGTTGTCTACCTTTTTTTTCTTTTTTTTTTTTTTTTTTATCGTATCTTCAGATCAACAACATCATCAACGCACACTTGTACAGATTTTTTTTTCTAGTATTTCAGTTCTGCTGAGATCATTTTGCCAGAAACACAAACAAACCCAACGTTCTCCGCAAACACTTTTTCAGCCACCGGAGAAAAGTTCAGCGGCCGCAGACGAAACTTCCTGAGACCAGGGTTTGGTCTTTGTTCTTCCAACCACGCTGCGCTCCTGCACCTCCTTCCTCTGGCACAAACCCATGTGATGAGGTATGAAGAGTTGTACATATGTCTCTATATTTATATAGATTTATATATTTATATATATATATATTCATGTATTTTTGGTTACAATTTTGTGATTTTTTTTTTCATCGCATCTCACATGGTAACATATTTACTACGCAGGTTGAGGCTTGTTTGTCCATCAAGAGCAACATTCTGGTTACAACACTGAGGTTAATTCATGTGAGCAGATGATCACGTGACCCAGGCCAGGGGGCGGAGCCGGTGCCCAGTGCAGGAGGTGATGCAGCCCGAGCGAGTGAAGCAGGATTCAGGTTCATTCATGTTCAGTTCAGAGTCAACAAAAGTTTATGTTATCATTTAAGCCAGACGGTGGCGCCGTGGTCCGTTAATCGTTCCGATCACAGCGGGAAGATCGTTTTGGTTTTTCAACTGTAATTACAGGGTGTCAGCTAAGGGTGGGGCTGTTTCTCATAAAGTATGTGTTGTAAAAAAAAGGAAGGTAAAGGATCAAAAGTATAAAAATGATTAAAAAAACTAGTAAAGTAGTACTTCAACGTACTGCACTTCATAAAGTATAAATTAGTCTTTACTGAGGAGGGAATTCAAATTTTCAAAAAGGTTTAAGAACTGGGAGCAGGAACTTGTCCACGGTCCCTAAGAAGAGCACTGACACTGACAGTTTTCAGAAGGTCTGGGTGGAACTTACGTTACACTAACGTTAAGATGCCATGCAACACCTACGGCCTACGGAGCAGAGACATTAGCGAGTCAGCATTCCTACATGTTGATAAAGTGCTGTTTGTGTCAATAATGATGATGATGATGATGATGATTAATAATCAGGATCTTTGTCCCTGATGCAACATCGAGTCACGGCGGCGTCCACGTCATGCTGATACTGACACATGCACAGCAGGAGGGTGGTGTTTTTTTTTTTTTTTTTTCTTTTCTTTTTTTGCCCCAAACTCTGATCCGAAATGTGTCACGTGACCAGCGGTCAACGAACCGTGGTCAAACTCCGGTTTGATCACTGAGTTGAACTGAAGGTGAAGTGAAACGTTTGCTTCTACCCGACACTGCAGCGCGATGGCGTGAAAGTGCGTAAACAGTAAAGCGTGGACACACAGACATTCACTGACCAATAAAATCAATCACATCAAAGAATCGTCATCATTGACCCGCCCAAAAAAAACTAAGTCACTTCATCGTTAACTTTTACATCGCTCAGGATATTCAGTCCGCGCTCGCCTGGAGTTTAACTCATCAGACCCAGAATCAGCAGAACAACAAATCAACAACAACAACAACAACAACAACAACAACAACAACAACATCGAAGAACAACGTGGGCGTGTGTGACGTCACACCGTGTCTGTCGTCGCACAACATCAGTACTTTACATTCCACAGTGGACATATTGCTGCAGGGATTGTCGTCTTTCTCCACCAGAGGGGGGAGGATGACCAGGGGAGGGCCGGGGGGAG
>JAFBJS010002870.1:333646-383039 GCA_016785265.1 Paraplagusia blochii | reverse complement strand
GTCCATGATTGTGTTCGAACACAGCCCTGATCCTCTTTGATGCCAAAGGGTAAAACTAGCAATGTTGATGTGTATTTGGGCCTTTTAATATTGTGTTTGTGTGTGTGTGTGTGTGCGTGCATGTGTGTCTGTGTGTCTGTGTGTGTGTGTGTGTGTGTGTGTGGAAATAGAGAGAAAGGAAGAGGCGGAGGGAGACAGAGGGAGGGATTGAGGAGACAGAGGAGTGAATGATGTACTCTTATCAGTCTTCCCAGTCCTCAGCAGCAGCAGATAAACACAAGTGTGAAGGGCAGTTGCGCTGCAGGGGGCTGATTGACATGGCTGGTGCCCAAAGAATTACACATTACACACACACACACACACACACATGCTATACTATACACACTCCATATATATTTGGTCTTTTCGGAGTTGCATCGCAGTGATTCTGAGTAACACATGCGGTAACGCCCCTGCCCAGACTGAATGTTTGATTTATGCGATGGGTATTATTTCTTTCGGTCGGGCAATAAAACATCTCGGGCCAATTACCTGCAGTATCTTTGTGTGAATATATAGCTTAAGTTATGTCAGTGTTGTAAAACAAAGACTGTGACCCAGAGAAGTGCTTTCTAATCAATTTGGCTTCCAAGCAACCATAATTAAAAATGACTTGCTGCTCCTTCAATGTGAGAGTCAGATCTCTGACATTAGAGGACTAGGACATACTGGTCTTTGAGGAACATTAGCCATTGTTATGTCTTCATAAAGGTTTCTGCAATTGGTTATCATTTATGAAATTTACAAATAAAAAGAAATGTACGTTTTATTTGCCAAATAAAAAAAAAGTGCAGATCTTCAGAACTTTATTATATGGCAAAATAATCTCCCTATCTCTCTTCTGCCTCACATAATGACTTGGCGGGCTAGATCTGGCCCCTGGACCTCGATTTTGACACATGCTTAAAACAAGTGGTCTCAAATGAAGTTGAGGGCCCCCACCCACACATTCATTTCACAGAAGGGCCGCATCAGCTTTCAGTGTTTAATACAAAAGAAAAAAAATAATAAAAAATCAGTTTCCCATAGATTCTGTGTAATACAACACTGAACCAGAAGGAGACCGTGGATCAAGGTTTTGAGAACTATAGAATGTACCATAAAATGTGGAGAACTAATCTATAAAATATTATAAGTCAAAGTTGGATATTATGACCTGGATGAATGAGAATCTTCACAGACATTATAAGTCAAACTTTCATTCAAGGTGTGGGCCACAAAATATCATTCCACGGGCCACAAGTGGCCCATGCGCCACGAGTTTGAGACCCTTGCTTTGAACTATGCCACTATGTCATCAGGAACGTACATTTTGTACACAGTTAGGTAATAAACTAGTATGTGCACTGTGATCAATCCTTTCCCAAATGATCTGTCTGTTTGTCTTCCAACCTAACTACGTGATAGATATAGTGGGTTTGCAGGCCAGAAAGAACCTCTATGTCAGGGGTTTGCTTCAGCCCATTTTCCATAGTTTGTTTTCTGTTGAATAAGTGTCCATTGTCCATCCTGGCAATGTTGTGATCCAATCCAAATGACAGAACTACTCTAGGTGCTGGATGTGTGAGTGAATATGAACCACTGCCTTAGTAGCAGTAGTTGAATCCACAGAGAGGATTAGAAAACTGGATCATGTCCCTCAGCGATGATGGGCAGTCGCTTCCTGTTTGTTTGTGTATGCGTAGTTTGCATAAGGAATGCATAAGCGCAAAAAAATGGGTACTTAATATGTATCACCTGTGTGTTTGTGCGTAATGGTGTGTGCATATATGTGTGTTTGTTTGTTTCAGTGTGTTGGCAGATTTTTGAGCTGCCGTGCCCTGTGGCTTCGTGCAATTCCAAACATTAAAACCAATACCTTTTTGCCGCTGATAAAACTGTCCGGAGATAGCCTTGAATATTATCATCAACGCACAAACCACATATAGACAAAGTGTTCAGCACTTTGCTCAGTTACTGCATTGTGCATGTGCACGTAGTGGAAAAACACACTCCTATGAAAAACCCTATGACTGTCATTCTTTTTGCCGAGAGACAAAGTTCCTTTTCCTCCATTTTAGCCCAGACAGAGGAACAGATAAAGAAGGAGGCCAGAAGGGAGACGAGGGGAGGAGAACACCAGGAGAACGTGGGAGGGAGTGAGGCTGGCAGGAGGGGAGTAGAGAGCCCAGATGCTATCAACCCTCAGAGAGTCACTGGGGTCATTGTCATGTGTCAGTCACTGTAACACAACTCTCCCTGATAAGCTGGTCGATTGCAGCAATTGGCTGCGATTGGGTGACAGCGCGATAGCACTCTGTGCCGGCGCTCCTGACGAGACACGAAATTAACCCCCAGTGCTTTGCCGATAAACATCTAAAATGGTTTCAAGACCTCAGGGGCTAATGGGAAGAGACGGGAAGCTATCAAAATATCAAATGTGCACGACAAGAGGACCAGGTCCGTCAAACACCTTTCTGATTGTGATTTAACTTCTTGCACTCTACTAAAGGTGTCCATAAAGACATAAACACTCTGTTGAGGAAGAGAGAATTACACTGGTATTAACGGCGTATTTATTGAGGCAACCTTGTGTGTTGTTACAGATTTTAATTAGGTAAACAGCTTGTTAGGAAGGATCAATGGTGATCTCTTAATGAAGGTCGACCCAGGCTAATATTGAAGTCCATTTTATTTGAAAGCATCTGCATTGGTAGACGGAGGACTCAGGTAGGAGACAAAGAGGAGTTTATAGATGCAGTGAGGAAGGACATGGAGTCAGAACAGAAGATTCAGAAGACAGGGGGAGATAGGAAACCTCAATTTGCTGTGGCAACCCCTAAGAAAGGGACAAGTTGAAAGGAAAGGAGGAGACGAATTTCATTGGACACCATTGAATGTAGTCGGACTAGGTGTCTCTATGTGGACACTTTGTGTACCTGTGTGTAATTTCTTTTTTTTTTGGGGCCAATGTCCTCAGTCTGTTGTTTGAAGGACATGGCAGCAAGTGGACAGTCCAGGTCTGTGTGTGTGTGTGTGTGTATATGAAAGTGCCATGCGTCTCAGTGAGGTGACATGTGAAGGTGATAGGTGTCACCAGCGTCCCTGTTGTCTGAGGGCATGTCTCCGCCTTCTGCCTCTGACAGCGGCCTGACTGACTTATGATCAGGATTTATCATCTTGATTTATGATGGAGCCTGGTTTCTCGCTCTCACAGCCAAGAAAATGGGGAAAATATCAGATGTCTTTCTCCGCCTTTCTCTCTTTCAACCTTTCTTAACAAGTCAATAAAACCACATTCACCAAGTTCGCGCAGACCAAGACTATGAACCGACCTGTGATTTCTGAAAATGGGTGTACAATATAACCACAACTAGGAGGCAGTGTTTTGTGAAAAAGAAGCTTGCACTTTTTATTAGCATTAACACTGCAGCAACCTGTGAAAGGAGGAGTGAAAACAATCAACCGATTCCCCCCCTGAAAATTAAAGGGAAGAAAATTTTTTTTGTTTTTTTTTCACTTAAGTGTTAATTGAACCAACAAAATGTAATATTTGAAAGCATTGAATAGAAATCAACTTTCAGAAAGATGTCTCGGGGGAGAGAAGAGTAACTGGGTGTAGTTTTCTCTTCCAAATCCTCTGCATCAGATGAGCAAAATATGACTTTTAATCTCAGGAGTAGGGGAGGATTCAGGAGACTTCCTTCGGTTCCATTACAGAGGGCTGGTCGTACTGACTCCTGACTATTTCTTTTATTCAATACGGGATGAAAAAGAGAAAAATGATGAAACAATTTGGGAGAAAAAAACAAGAAGGGTAGAGTTACACATCTAATCTGTGGATTAACCTTCTTAGAAGATGGAAAATAGAGCAGAACGGAGTGTTTGCGTGAGTCCCTTCTCTTTGGATCTCACACACGCTCTGAGCTCTTGGCACACTTGTGGGGACGCTTTTCCTGGCTAAATAGTTTTGTGGGGATAGCTTGTTCTTTTGGGGACATTTACAGGTCCTCACAGAGAAATAGGGATGGTAGTTCAATGTCCCAGATTTACTTAGTGCAAGGACTTATACACAACTGTCCTCAGATCATACTGTCATTTCCTTGTGATACATGGATAGATTTAACAGATGCTTTTATCCAGAGCGACTTATAAAGCAGGATTAGCGTTATCAAGCATCTGGTTCCTCTGGGAATCAAACCCAGAACTCCCTAATCACTACAGAGTTCCATAGTGTAGTTCCTGGACAATAAGTTGTTTTTGATATTCTGTGTTACATGACTGTGTATAGAAGGATGATGCTGTTATTGGTCAACCGAAGGACTCTTTCTGACATGCAATTTTATTCGTGTCAGTTCAGTCTTCTTCTCGTTTCAGGCTTGTCCCTTTTACAGGGGTTGCCACAGAACACATCTCTAACTCCAACTACCTCCATGTCCTCTCTCACTGCATCCATCAATCTCCTTTCTTTTGGTAGCTCCATCTCTAGGGTCATTCTTCTACCAATGTATCCACTGCCCCTCCTCTGAACATGTCCAAACCATCTCAATCTGGCTTCTCTAGATTTTTCTCCTGTTGTCCCTCTAATCACCTCATTCCTGATCCAGTTCATCCTTGTCTCTCATAAAGAGAATCTCAGCATATTTAAACCTGTCTTCTGCCTATTGGTAGTGTCTCTAATTCATCCATCATGGCTGGTCTCACAACTGTCCAGTAAACCTTTCCCTTCAGTGGCGAGCCAGTTGAACATTAGTCTTATTTAGAATACTTTGTGATGGAGTTATTAATTCACAGGAATGTTGATTCCTGTTACCATTTACCAAAAATAGAAGTCACAATTGATTTTTTAAAATGAAAGAGATGGATTGACATGAGTCCTAGTGTTTGGTTGGACGGATTAGAACCCTCAGAGCATCATATCTGGCTTAGGGATGTAGTGTTGCTCTGGTCTGATATAGATGGTTGTAAAAAAAGTCAAGAGTTTGCTTGTATTTGACACTAATCACACATTCAGTCAGTGTGACCTGCAATGTCTTGTATGTTTTAACGTGTGTTTAACACACAAAAGGTTGTTAATATTCGGCAAAGACCACATTTGGTTTGTCACTAGGGGCATGAATCTACCAGACAGGTTATATTCTCGGTAGTTAATCCATATTGTTTGCCCATTTTGACCATAATCTCATATTTAAACAAACAACAGGTTATACAGTTTTTTTTGTACCATAATTCAATGTTTCCAAACTTTTTTTCTGGGAACATTTGATTGTAAATCATTGACCAGGATATGTTATATTTGACCAATGATATCTGACCAATAAGCATCACTCAAGTTGAAAAAAAGAAAACATTAATTGAATCAGCAAAATAACTGCAAACCCCTAGGAGATGTGATGACAACCACCCAAAAAAATAAAAAATCTTGTGACCCACGTGAGTGTCACGATGCAGTGTTTGGGAAACAATGCCTTAGCTCACAGCTTGTCAGCAATGTTCCCTGTATTTTTTCATATGTCTGCGCAGACAGGCAACCTCCCTGAGCAAACTAAGGACCATAGTGATCAACATTACATGTGCATGCTGTGATCACACTCACCAGTATCAGACCTGGGATCATAGTAAGTTTATTGGCTTTAAAAGAATCAAATGCAACCAATCAACACTCTCTTGCGTCTTCGTACATTTCCATCAGCATTCAAATGACTTTTCTGCCGAATGTGACGCTTGAAGTAGTCCAACGTCCATTCAATCCACACTTTTCCCTCTGGAAACTTGCTTGTTACTTTAGCTTCGCAGCAGGTTTTGCAGAGCAACCCTTTCTCACTCGAAACGAAAAAACACACCTTGTTCCTCTGGTCGCACACACTCGAACAGCCATTGCATCCTAAAAAGAACCGCAATTCTTTTTTACTTTGGATTTGTGAGTGTATGTGCCACTGCACCGTTAGCTACATGCTAACATAGAGTGGTGTTAATAACATTGATTGGCTGCACCACATCATATCATTGGCTGGACAGTGTTAGTTATTGTTTTACTAAAGTCCGCTTGTTGTCACGTGCCAGTCAGTGAGTTGCATTGCAACAAAACAAATTGCTATTTGATTATTTTATTTAGACTTCAGCTTGGATTTTAATGTATGTGCTGCATAGATTTGCTGTGCGCAGAGAACATGGGAGCAGTGCGCGATTGCGCAGACGCGCAACGTGGAGGGAACATTGCTTGTCAGTGCTGCCTGTAATACTCTGACTGCCCATTATTTGCTCAATATCTAAGATGCCACAGTAACCGTGTTGGATGTTAATTAATGAGTGATTAATAATCCCCCCCAACCAGTCTGAATTGATTTTGTCAAAGGCCTCATCACTACATGTGTCAGTGTAGGTCAAGGAGTTGTATAAGAGTTTTTTCATCCTCACGCGACCAAGCAGCGTGCTTGTTTACCTCTCCTTGATTTATGCTTGATGTTGTACATCACATGTCCCCCTGCTGTGGAGAAAGCCTTCTGTGTGTGTGTGTCGATGAGCATGTGCACGTCTTGGTTCCCTCTATCTGTGGCTGTGGAAGCTGAGAGGACTGTGCACATCCAGATACACAGTCAGATACACAGGGGGATAGCTGTGAGTGAGTGCTGTTGGTTTGTTTGACAGAGACCTCTTACCCCTGTCTCTCACACCTCTGATAGAGAGAGACAAATACACCAGGATGGCAGATAGAGGTAGATAGCAGATGAGTGAAGGAGAGAGCAATGAGAGAGAGAGACAGAGAGCAATCATAAAGATAGACCATGCACGAGGTGTTGAAGACAGGCCTTGGGAATAGTAGGTAGTGGCATAAAGGAGCAAGAGCATAGCACCAAAGGAGGGGTGACAATAAAAGAGGTTAGGGGGAGAATTAAAGGAGGAGAGGGGTTAGAGAGAAAGGGAGGGAAAGCGAGAGATAAGGAGGGAGAGAAAGCTTGGCACTGCACCGGGTAGTGGAGGGTTTATTATTCTCTGTAGCACTCAATCAAACGCCGGCCCTCTGAACAGAGAGCAATGCTGGCGAATCATCCTGGGGGCTTTCTCTCTCTCTCTCCCTCTCTCTCCATTTTTCCCTTCCTCGCCCTCCCCCATGCTCTCTCTTGTCTTTTTTCCTGCGGTGTATGAGTGCTATCCATCTGTCAGCTGTCAGTGCCAGTGAGAGATATACAGAGCTGTCACTTCGCATCAGCTCGGGTTTGGGAGGCCTTTTTTGCAGCTGCCGCTCCAACGCGTACTTTTCCTAGTGCAGCAGAGGAGCACTGTTATGAAAGCACAAATACATCTGAGTGTGCGCACGCCAACACACACACACACACACACACACACTGTTACACACACTCTGCCACAAACGCACAGAAACACAAGAGTGAAGACAATGATGTAAAGTTGACAATATTTACTGTTTGTGAAGATATTAAAGAATATATGGTACTGTGGCAGGTGTTCCTGTCCTGTGTATCTATAGATTTATATAAATTAATTAGAATTGAAGGTTAAAGACACCGTGGAGAATCTCATTATTTTTTTTCTACTTTTATTAATAATAATGTAAGACCAGCCATGATGTATGGCTTAGAGACACTAGGAATAGGGAGAAGACAGGAGGCAAAACTGGAGGTGGAGGAGATGCTGAGGTTCTCTTTAGTAGAGACAAGGATGGACAGGATCAGGAATGAGGTGATTAGAGGGACAACACAGACAGGAGGGTTTGGAGAAAAAGATGGTTGAGATGGTTTGGACATGTTCAAAAGAGTGACAGTGGTTATATTGGTAGGAGAATGATCCTAGAGATGGAGCTACCAGGTAGGAGACAAAGACAGGATTGATGGATGCAGTGAGGGAGGACATGCAGTTGGAGTTAGAGTGGAAGGTACACGGGGCAGGGTGAGATGGAAATTGTTGACTCACTGTGGCAACCCTCAAAAAATGGACAAGCTGAAAAGATAGAAGAAGATAATAATAACAATATGTAATAATAACATTTCCTCTTCTTTGATCAGACACTGGAAAAGGTGCCGACGTGTGTGGACCAGGAAAGGTCTTGACTGGTCTCTGTGTCGTTTCACCAGTTTCTCACATTTCCATGCCTGTGCAGTGTGGCCTGGTGGAGGGGAAATCAAGCCAACAATTGTTGCAAGTAAACATTACACTGGTATAAAGATAATGTAAACTTTTATTCACAAAACAAACTAAATATCTACATTTCACCTCAAAAGAAAAGAAATATATAGGCCACCAAGCCCTAGAACAAAGCATCTGTTCATTCCTCTTGTTCCTCTATTGCATGCTGGCTTTGGGGACAAAGGTTATTATGGTGTACACTTTTGGTGTGTGCATGTGAGAGTTAGGGGGCAATTACACAAATTAATTGCAGGCTTCTGTTGACACCACTCAGGAAGAAGATGTGAAGGGTACGTATGTGTGTGCTATGACAAGAAGAGAAAAGAGGACGTGTGTGGCTTGCAGCCATGTCTTCCATTTGTATATGTTGACAAGATTGCCGGGTCTTTGTGCCTATTGTGCCACTCCTGCCATTCTGCCGCCAATTGTGTTGGGTTTTTGGGGCTTGTTATTAGAGGGTGACAGTTTCTGGGCGGAAACAAACACGACTCTGACGATTAACACCATGTCACCGTGTCAGCTCATACTGTAATCCTGATATTCTGTCTATCGCACATGTGTGCAGAGAAAATGTGATGGGGGCGGTGTGGCGGTGAGAACGTCGTTGAAAAAGAGGGTGAGATACAGAGAGGCGCAGCTGAGATCTCAGGAGAGACAGATAAAGCTGTGTCGTTCATTGAGGACATTGTGTACGTGATGGCATGCTGTAACGCAGTGTTAACATTCATCCTAAATCCTGCGCTCTCTGCGGGGACGAGCGAGGCCTGCTGGGGGATCTGTTTAGTTGAACAGACGTGCCATGCGGGGGAATAGAACAGTGGATACAGCATAAGGCCAGGGTGAGACTGAGGAGACTCAGAAGAAAGGCTTCACTCAGTGGAGTATTATGGCATAGCTATGGATACCAGAGTAAACAGGGGGCAGCAGAGAGGAGGGGACGCGGGGTGTCATGAAGGTTGCTGTCACAAGTTTGAATCTAGACTGAACACAGGCCTGGTTTACACTACAGAATTGTTAAAACTTTAACCTGGAATAAAAGTTGAAATCAATAAGCTCATTTCAGTCTCATATCTTCCAACTTACTCCTTTTTTTTCCAGGGGTGGCCACAGAGAGTCAACAATTTCCATCGCACCCTGTCCTCTGTATCTTCTACTCTGACTCCAACTACCTCCATGTCCTCTCTCACTGCATCAATCTCCTCTTTGTCTCCTACCTGGTAGCTCCATCTCTAGGATCATTCTTCTACCAATGTATCCACTGTCCCTCCTCTGAACATGTCCGAACCATCTCAATCTGGCTTCTCTAGCTTTTTTTTTTCAAACCTCTCTTCATTAAATCATTATATCCTTCATTTCAATTAATTATAAACCAAATAATGTTTTTTTAAGGAAACATAATTGACATTTAAAACTGTATTGTCTTAGAGAGTCTATACAATACTGTATAAGAACAATATTAATACAGAATATAATGTTGTTGATACTGTTAAAAGCCATTAAAATCCTTTTGCTGCTTCTATAAAACACAACTACGAAACTAAATAACCTTACTGTGCAGTTAAGAGTCCGATCAACTTGACTATGGAAATGGATCTTTGACCTAATTGTACTACACCATTTTCTGAGGAGATATTTTGCAAAGTTTTTGTTGAATAATAAATGCCAGATTTTATTTTATTTTTTTTCTCTCAAACGCCCTGTGTGAGGGAACCTCTGCAGGCAGTTATATTGAATTTCCAGCTACAAAACTACAGCTACATAAGAAAAAACACTAATTGTTTCGAAGTTCCTGTGCTTATTGAACAAACGATGTAAAACTGTAGACACCTGATTTTTTTTCGCTAGCACTGTGTTTCATTGACTTCATCTTCTCATTGGATGAAATCTCACTCCCCTTTTTTTTTCCCTTGTTTCTTAACTGGAATTACTGCAGCAGGCTCTCAGTCCTTGCTTGTCAAAAGAAAACTCTTACTTACTGCTTAATTTTTTTTTTTTTATTTTATTTTCAGCAAATCTTTAATAGAGTACAAAAATAATGCAGCGCTTAGCTTAATGAATGAATACGTTTACTGTTATGAAATTAGAAAGAAAATTTAATTATTTTTCAATCATAGATGTGTACTGACTAAATGATTACACTTCCCATTTACATTTCCCAAAGCAATTTGCCAACAGTGGTAGCAGTTAGTGATGCACGTTAGCTGCATTTTGATGTCACTGCTCAGAAGGAGGCTGCACAGTGGTGAAGTGGATAACACAGACATGTACTAGCAACGAGGGCAACAGCTCCTGTCATGTCAGGGAGTGTTTCAAACATGGAGACATTTTGGTCGCTTAACAACGGTCTAACCTTAGAATTAGACCCAAGTTAACCTTAGAGAGACTAGAAATAGTTAGAAGACAGGAGGCAGAGGTGGAGGAGTTAAATATGCTGAGGATCTCTTTAGAAAAGACAAGGGTGGACAGGGTCAGGAATGAGGTGATTAGAGGGACAACACAGACAGGAAGGTTTGGAGAAAAAGCTAGAGAAGCCAAATTGAAATGGTTTGGACATTATCAGAGGAGGGACAGTGATTATATTGGGAGAAGAATGATCATAGAGATGGAGCTACCAGGTAGGAGACAAAGAGGAGATTGATGGATGCAGTGATGGAGGTAGTGGAGGATACAGAAAAGAGGGGGAGATGGAAATTGTTGACTCGCTGAGACAGTTCTTGTAAAAAAGGGACAAGCTGAAAGAAGAAGAGGAAGGAGAAGACTTTATAATAATAACAATTAATACATATATTTAAAATAATATTTCTGGAAAATATATAGCTTAAGCAATGCATGTCATTACATTGTCATCAACCATTGTTTAACACAAGGATAACATTTTTTTTTTTTTTTTTTTTTGCACACAGCCAAGACAAAAAGACTTGTCCTCCAAAAGGTAACACTCATGCGCATTAAGCAGTGGTTTCCGACTCAAAGACTACCTCCTACCTCTATATCCAGTGTGAGAATGTGTTCTGTCTGTGGTTGCCTACAGACCACATAATTGACTAAATTGTTCTCGTTTGGTGAAAACTCCCTTCATAACAAAGGAGCTGCAGGAGAGTCTATTTTAAAGGGTTGACTTTGACCCCTTAAATGTGATGTAATGGAATCTCAGGCAGCACATAGCTGCACTGATTTACTGTTTTACATCATCACACCCTGGGTATTTGATATTAGGCTGCACAATACTCTTGACAGATACAATAGAGTACAGTTTGGAATATGATATACAGCCGTACACAAGACATAGTGGGCGCAGCAGCGTGATAGTTTTTCATTGTCCCATCCCTGGGCTATGATTGTTGTGACAGAGATAAGAACACAGTGCAGCATGATAGCATGAGACTGGAACAAAGGCAAAAGGTTATTGTTGAATTGGACACAGAAGCATCGCAGAGGAAGGTGAAGCGAGGTCAGCTTGTCTACAGGCATGTATCTATCAGATTGTATCTCAGCGCCACTCCGACTGCAGCTCCAGCGCCTCGGCGGGTTGATTGGCTGCAGCTTCACACTCTCAATCAGCTTTTCTATCATAGAGGTGTCACATTAACATACATGCATGCACACATGCCTTACCAAATAGATGGCAACTTGCAGATGGGTATGTTTTTTTATGCAAGTAAACACACACACACATACACACACACACGCACAAGCTGACTACCCCCTCCTCCAGCACCTCTCAAACCCATTATTGGCAGCAGTTCAGTGATGGCTGTGTGACTGCCAGTACTGCGGATCTGCTCCTGGAGCGAGCTCTACCCATCAGCGTTGGCTTGATTACCCTGATGTATGCACACCCAGACACTTGACAATCTCTCAGCATTTACATATGCAGCCTCAGCACTCCACACTACTTCTGATCTGAGACGTGTGTGTTTGAATGACTGAGTGCGTGCGTACGTGTGTATATGTATATATGTGTGTGTGTGTGTGTGTGCTGTGGTGAGATTTAAGGTGTTTGTGTGCGTGTTTGTAAGGCAAGTGGGAGAAGATGAGGAGTAGGAAGGAGAAAGATGGCAGCCGTCACTCGCTAAACGTAAAACAAACAAACTTTAATCCATTGCTGAGACCCCACTCTTCAAAGCCAAGACGGATGTAAGGTGGGAAGAGAGTCAGAGAGAGGGAGAAGGAGAGGAAAAAGAGAAGGGGAGGAAAGTGAGCTGCCTCACCTGAGGGTGTGCATGACTGTAAACACACAAACAGAGCGTTTACCATCCGGCCTGTTATTCACTCTCATGTCAAACACACAACACTCAGAACTAACTAACACACGCGGCTGGGGATAGAGCGGTGTCGAAGCCCTCACAAAAGACTGCTCTTGACTGATGTTTTTTCTTTCTTTTCAAATGAAAAATAGTCATACAAACAAGTCCCCTCACCCCAGTCCTGATTCAAAAGCCCTGCGTCTCGTTCTTTCTTTCTTTCCATCTCTGTCAACGTGAGGGAAGTGTCGATGAGAGGCAGAGACGGAGAAAGACAGAAAGAGAGAGAGAGAGAGAGAGAGGAGGTCTGGGGAGTTGCACTGTGTCGATCCTTTTTGGCTGCCGCTTCACAGGAAAACCAGGCTCGGGTGATCATCATTAAAACGCACACAAGTTGACATGTTTATTTAATGGCTGCTCCCGGCAAAGACGGCAAGCTGTTGCTATCTCTCACCGTCACATGTTGATCTACCACTGTGCCATGTGTGTTTGTAAGAGTGTGTGTGTGTGTGTGTGTGTGTGTGTGTGTGAGAGAGAGAGAGACAGACCCTACATGCTGGCATTCATCTTTTCATATGTGGCTTTTAACTTTAAAGAGTTTGTCTTTCCGTATGTGTGATTAAAGTTCGATACTCGCATCACTGCAAATGAATCCACATCATTCCACTGTGAGCTGGGACACTGACGATACTGGAGTTAGAAGTGGATCTAACTGCGGAATTTCTTCCTGCTGTCGTCAAATTTCTACTACATTTATATACATGCATGGATTGGGAATTTCTTTTGTTAAATTAAGGATTCAGGGTCTTCACTTTGGCTCAGAGGCAATGTCTCTGTCTGTGTCGGTTGACTTCCAGTGTGCACACCACCTGCAGGAGGGTACGGCACGGTGCGATGTGATTGCGTGGCAGTTGTGGAGACTGCTGCCCCCTCTGGCTCTGTCAACAGATAAACCGTTGAAGATAGATGGCTAGAAATTAAGGATTCACTGTTTTTACTGTTGGAGTGAACATATCCACCCATATAATCTATCCCCATCCACCTACAAACTACACCCAGACACTTGGATCTTCAGATCCAGATCAGAATTAGGTACAGGGCCTATTGAGGAGACTCTGCTCTGGTTGGTAACAGATTGAAGGTTTCTCCTATTTGTAAAGTTCAGATGACAACTAATTATAACAAGAACTGCAGATTTTCATGCCATTGAATTGTATTGAAAAAAAAACAGGCCTTCATTTTGAGGAACTGGTTTTTCAGTCAGAATCTGCTTGGGCTTGTAAGACTTTTTGGAGGCTTGGTACAATCACAGCAGACCGCAAACAAGACTCAAAATGCAAATTTGAGTGTCCAATCATATTCCATCAATAAATCAAATGTTTGACAAGAAGGAGAAATTAACATTTTTCTCAGAAGTTTTTTTTTTTAAAGTACCAACATAGGTCTATGTGATTACTCATGTATGATGCCTGTCATGTAGTATTTTACCTACAGTCCACAAGGTACGCATGAATCTTTGACTGTAAAAACACATGATTTCCAAAGCGTGTGATGTATAGTTTTCTATTCTACTATAGAAGCACAAATCTGAATTTATCCCCGATGATGAATTCAACAAAGGATACATCAGTGTCGCATCAAGTAACCTTTTATTCTAGTTGTAATTTTCATTGTTGATGTGTTTCCTGTTGGTTTATGTGAGATTTCACAACTTTGCTGTTGGGATGAATGAAGCATTTATCTGTCTATATATAAACCTTACGAGAATAATCCTCTTAATGTGATTGTTGATGGACTGGTGTTGTTTTTTAGTCCGATCACGTCTTGCACTGACATTTATACCTGAGGAGACCAGCAGAATGACATTTGGTTTTTAATTCCCACTAATCATGAACATTAATGCAGAAAAATCAAAATGACAAGATATATTGTACACAATCACAGTAATTGTTATGTTATTTATCCTTTAACTCTGAACGCATTAACTCAGTGATTCTTACGCCTCCTCTAACACGACATAAAGCGAGACATGTCCATATCTCTTCTCTCTTCTTTGTTATTGAATACTATTTTGTCTTCTGACCATATCCTTGTGCCAACCTTAGCTGTGTCCTAGACATGCATGTCTCCACTGATGTTTTTCCTGATAATTTACAAATAATAATTAGGGATATAAAATTCTACAACCTCTTACCACACTGTTTATGAAACAGCACCAATGTTTCTGAACGTACCACTTTGTTCAAACCTTTGTGTTATTCTTTCTTTCAAGTTTTTTTTTTTTTTTTTTTCTTGATCCGACTTCTGTTTCCTCCTAATTTTCCTTCTGTCCCTGCGAGAGTGAAGTCTTAAGTAAACAAATGTTAAAACAGAATGTTATGTTGACCCACAGTTTGTCGGTTAAGCTGTAAAGAGAAGAAAAACGCGTGGATATGGATCAGACATGTATAACAACAGCTGTGCTTTGAATGAGTGACTGTAGGGGGGATTAAGATGACACACTTCCTCTTTTGTTTGTTTGCCTGTGTAAATTCAGTTTTGATGAAATATTAATGGCATCTCCCAAAATGCCTTGTAAAAGGATCCTCCATCTTT
Organism: Paraplagusia blochii; assembly: GCA_016785265.1. Taxonomy (NCBI): domain Eukaryota; kingdom Metazoa; phylum Chordata; class Actinopteri; order Pleuronectiformes; family Cynoglossidae; genus Paraplagusia; species Paraplagusia blochii. The sequence goes on along the minus strand of JAFBJS010002870.1, from coordinate 368,040 downwards.
GACTTCTCCATCTGTAGCACCTCAGGTAGACATTTAATATGCCTGGCTCTGTATGAGGGGGAAACCGGCAGCCCTCCATACGTGGAGCTGTCAGAGCAGATTCACAACCACCCCGCCCCTCTGACACACCTTTGGTCTGAAAAATGGGAGCCTGGAACCCCACCCTTATGTCTCCCTGGCTGCCATTCTAAACTCCTGCGATAAAACTTTACAAGGCACTGCTTCGTACACTGTTTTTGTCTTCAGCAGGCTCACATGAAATGGAAGCTTGTGAAGGAAGGAATGCGAGTGATTGATGCGCCCTGACATACAGATCGCATTTCTTGCTTTATGTCTTCTCATCCTCCAAAATGAACGGGGACATGCTTTGTTCTAAAGTGGATCAAGTTGCCACAGAGCCTGGTGATATTGATTGCTCTTCTGAGAGTCACTTGATTGACAGCTGCCAAGGATCTTTGCATCTTGTGCCACCCATGCACCCACCCGAGCACCGCAGAGCCCCCGCAGAGGAATCAGATTCACCAACAATCACTCAATTTTCTTCGCTCCTCCTAATGCCGCCTGATGGATGATGAGCAAACGATAGCGCCTGTTGACAAACAAGAGCCCTTCTTGTGGTTTCTCAGTGGCGGCCTGGTGTGGTGACAAAGAGTTGGGTTTACAGGAAACTCTCAGTCACGCTGACAGCTTTACATGTGTGAACTCTGACATTTGATTGGAAAACGGACAGAAGAATGAGGTTTCATGGTAAATAGATGGATAAATATAAAGATAGATGGGAAGTATCACATTGTCACTGTGATTCACACCATGAAATGTGACCTCTGCATTTAACCCATCACCAAAGTGAATAGTGGGCAGCAGTGGGTGGGGTCGGCTCAGTAGTTATTCAGTGGCAGCTGCTGGATTTGAACGTGGAACCCTGGACCCCGGCCCAGTTCCTTAACCACTAGGCCACCACTGCCCCCAAAGATCTGGTGCTTCCATCTTAAGCATTAATGTAGCTTTACATCACACCTTGATTCTGTGTTAGAAGTTTAGTCACTTGAAGCAACAAAGTTATTGCTTTTCTCTTTTCAAACATTTTATACATGTTCCACATGCGGTAACAAGTGTAAGCAACCCCTTCCGCTGTGGTTATGTTGGCATTTAATGGAAGATGCAATACCGTTTGATCATGGTGTCTAAAGTATTAGCACATGCTGCTTATGACGCTTCCAGTTTCAAGAACGTTAGCTAGTGGCTATTGCTTGTCAGCAAGTGATAACATTAATATGTTCACACTGTTCTGCAGAGTTCGTTGGCTCTGAACGTCCAAGTATTTTACAAGTGAGTTTTGCTGTATTTACTGCTGCTTTGGTCTGATTTGAGAACAAATGACAACTGCGTTTGATCTCGGAGGCACAGGCAAATTGTTAGCACATGTTTCCTACACTACTTTTAAGTCAAGGACTGGGGAGGGTGTTGTAGAGCGCACACAGTCTGAGTGCTGAGACTGGTGAGGTGGTTGTGCTGAAGTCTGGATATCAAACATGCAATAACAGTTGTTAGTATGGCCAATGCTGCAGTACACGTTGAGTAGTACAGTCATTTTAGTTTGGAAAACCAGACCTTGGCAAACTACCGTCTCTAACTAATGTTAAAAACTTCTTTAGACCAATTTGCAATCTTTATGGTGGACAAAGTTGTTCAGCCTTAAAGGTTAATTTATCCATTTATTCATCTTCATCTGCTTATCTGTTTCTCAGTAACAGGGGCAGCCGGCACCACCCAAATCACACTGCTCCATACTGTGAGCTCTCCTGTGGGTGGTGAGCCCACAGGAAGTTATGTGGGTCAGGACGGGGCTATGCTCAGAGCACCTTAGTGACAAACTGGCAGCAAATGGATTAGAACCTGAAGCCTTGTGGACCCAAGTTTGCCTACCTAACCTAGGCCAAGCATGGTCAAACTATTGTCCAGGAACCGGTTGCGGCCCATTGAGCTTTTTAATCCAGGCTACTATTTATTTTATCATTATACTTCTGTCTTTTCCTTGCAACAATGCAATTCCCCAGTAGCTAACGTCGTAAAGCGCATTAGAAATGTTAGATTTTAGTTTTTTCTTTTTTTTTTTTACGTGACTTTTATGTGTCGTTTATCTTAGTTTGAACAAATACTCTGCTCTCAAATATCTGCTCTGGACTTGCCCCACCTGTCTAATTTTAGGACCAATTGTGGCCCAAGAGTCAAACATTTTTTGCCCGTGCCTCCTCTAGGCCAACACCGCAGCCCAACCTTTGAGGTTGTATAATTTTTGTGAGGACCTTTGTGGACGGGCTGTCCAGACCACCCTAGCACTGTCCATTACAAGTAATGGCTGTTGTAGAATATTGTGGTACCTGCTGAGTTATCAGGTTATTTGGATGTTTTCTGCTTCTTGATGGGCTGTCAGTTATTACCTATGGATGCACATTTCAATCTTGTGATTTGGAGCTGAGGGGCAGAAGTCAAGAGAGGACCAGGGGACAGGACAGGGCATGGGGCAGAAACCTGTCTCCTGTATTTGCTTCATGTATGTTTTTTTTTTTTTTTTCCTGCCCCAAGCTCTGTACAAAGTCTACATCAAAATATACAAAAGAGGACGGGGTGGGAGTATTGCCCGAGGTATGGCTGTCATAAAATACTGATCTGGGATCTGCTAGTGTCACTCAATAAATCAGTGGGATTTTAATTACCAGGCTGGTGAGGAGGAGCCATGACAGGAAAACCGTGTGCGTGTTTACAGGTTGAGAACAGAGAAGCTGTGGTAGGTACTAGCTCTGTGAGTTAGCGTTCCTCATGGGTTGGAAGATACCAAGAGCAAACACAGGATTGTACCATTGCTACCAGCAGGGGTTGGGGATCAGTGGTAAAGCAGCAATTTGGATTGTAGAGTTGCAGCCCAGCCTTGTTCACAATAATCCCTTCTCTGCAAATTTATGAAATGTGGACGGGGTAATCTGAGGGTAATCTGTCTTCACTGACTGGGACCCTCAGACTAACAATCCAGGAACCAGAAAAATGAGCGAGACAATTAAAACTTTATTCCAACATTCATATAATGCTCAGTTTCCAAATAATGAACAGTATCATTATAAAAAAATATCAAAATATAGTAAAAAATATCGGAACGTCATCACACAATTGCTGAATTTGGGAAAATTCAGGAATCTGTCATGGTGTCCATCTCTGACTTAACACCTTATTTTCACCCCTGGTATTGCTGATCCTATACTGAAGGCTTTTTACCAAAACTGTTCCTATAACAGGCTGACTGTGTTTTTTTTAATGCAGTTCAATATTCTAACCCTTACATCGGCATTTGATTTAAATAGGTAATCAATATAAGTCAACAATGTTAGCAGTTTGGTGAAATTTTAAGTTCAGGGACAAAGACAGGAGGAATAAAACAAATAAACCAAAAATAATCCAAGAAAAAAAAAACATATATTTTTCAGATTATCTAACATATAAATTCACTCTCTTTAACTACAGGCTGCTCTTTTGGAAACCTGACTCCAGATTAAATATTTAATCATTTAATTGTGGTTTGAGTGCGCAAACGTGCCTCTCGGTGAGAGGAAAGCTGATATTTTGTTCGGTAACACTGTGCTCGGATTCCAATAAAGCCTTGGACTGAACAAAAGGTGCAGCCGTTCAGAGAAAGGTGGCAGTGAGAAATAATCTTGGGAAAGTAGCTGGTAGAATAACAGGGCAGTGGAGAAGCAAACACAGGTTTGGACAGACGCAAAGGAGGTGACAATAAGCAAAAGGCAACGTTTTCCCTCAGCCAATTCCCTTTGAGGTAGCATCTAACAATTTGAAGGTTCAATGGGCAAGATCACACTTGTGGTGGAGATGAGTTAAAAAATACAGGGTGAGCTGTGGCACTGCAGTGAGTGAAAGACACACACACACTGAGACACAGTCACGCAGACACTGGGGCCATCATGTGCCGTGTGCAGCACTGGCTGTTATTGGCTGTTTTCTGCCATAGCACAGATGAAAAGAGTCAGCATTACAGCTGTCAATTCAGCTGGAGATCAGGTGGTGGGAGTGAATGGATGGTGCATCCACACATACAGCCACATTATATGAGCATGAATGGATGCATGCAAAGACATCCGCAGATGACAACACATTAGAAATTCTGACCTGAAATCAGTTTTCAGTCAAAGAGTTTCCTATTTCCTTGATGTTTTTATGTATTTTGTTTTTTTGACTGAAAGAAACAACAGCAGCAGATATACAATATTTAAACAAATAAATTCCATTTCGCACCATTGCTGCTTTCAAGTTTTTACTTTTGATACAAAACAAAGACGGCAACTGGGGGGATGGAGGTGTGGGGGTGTTCCCAAAGAGAGTAATTAATTTCCTGGCACCTGAGTTTTGGATCTTGTGGAATAAGTGAGTGTCGGGAACAACACTTTACTGTAGGAGCGCTAACAGACAGATGCCATTTTATTCTCTTTATTTCCATCCATCCCGCTCTTGTTCTCACTCTCCTCTCCCCTGGTAGACATGTGTGCTAGTTGGCTGAGAGACATTAGCATTTGTTTTACCCCCCAAACCCCGTGCATGCGAGCCTGAGGCACAACAGTCAAAGAGACAGCAGCACCTCCAAATATCTCCTCCTCTCCACTCCTCTCCTCTCCTCTCCTCCCTCCGTATATGTGCAAATGTGTAATCTGACTGGTTCGCACGGCAACTACACACTGGGGCTCATTGATATGGTGTGAAAAATGTGCAGATATCTGTGACTTCACTACTATATTTTTTGTCCTCCTGTCGGATTTGATGAAGAAAATGCCAACAGGGCCCGTGTTTTGTGTGGGAGAGAGTGTCTGTGTGTGTCCTCAGTGTGGTCTGAATAAGCCAGTGCGCCCCCTAGCTCTCAGCAGTGGCCCCGTCTTCTTTCCTCTTCCTCCTCCTCCTTCCTTCTCCTCCTCCTCCTCCTCCTGCTGTTCCTCCCTTGCCCTACATATGAGTCCCGGGGAGAATAGACCCGTCTAACACCCGGCTTCACAGAGACGCTGTTTTGTCATGTTTTATATCATTCTACTAATGGCAAAAAAAGCAGGTCCTCTGACTAAAGACTGCTGTATCCCTAAAGATCTCTGGTAACAAATGCTGTGTGAAAGAAAAAGAAGAAGAAGAAAAAGAAGGGAGGGAAGAAATGTGATGACTTGCCTTAACGGAGCACTCTGTTGTACCCAGCAAAAAGTCACTTGTGTAAACAGTCGGAGAAAAGCTGAGGGATTGTTTTGATCTGTGCTTTTAATAAAGGAGAGAAAACAAGACAGACGAGAGAGAAGACAGGGCCAAAGAAGAGAGAATGAAAGAAGGAAGGGCAAGAGAGAGAAACAGGGAGAGAGAGGAAAAGAGAGCCATCCAACAGATGGTAGATTTGGCGAGGCCTCTGCCATGCAGTTTATGTAAAAGGCTGTCTGGAAAGAGCACAGACCCCGGAGCATCTCCCACATATTGAGGAATCACAATCATGGCCAGACTGCAGAGTCAGATGGCTCCGATGTCGATCATCACTGAAATACTGCTGCTCTTCACCTGGACCACTTTTTATGACGCTCTTTTGTTTTCATGCGCCACAGACACTGACTGCTGACACTACAGTAAATAAACAATATTTTTTTCAGACCAGTCACGTGAAATTGGATAATTTTCAATGATACATTTGATGGACTCTCGTATCTTACCAATCAGCAGCAGCTCAGGAGCAGAAACAAAGCCACAGACAGTTGAACAAGTAAAAAAAAGAATAAAAAAATACAGAAGAGACAAAAACACCTGCTTCCAGAAAATGCAACATCTGCTTTTTACAGTTTCTGGAGTGATTTTAAGTGCAGTTAGTAAAAGTAAATGATGTGAAAGTAACTTTATACAACAAATTTTGTTCTACCTGTTTTCCATGGTTTTCCTAATAGTCACCAAAATGAGCTCATCATCCGTAGCTATGGCATCATACTGCCAAAGATGGCGCTTTTTAGTTTATTAATGTGTGTGTGTGTGTGTGTGTGTGTGTGTGTGTGTGTGTGTGTGTGTGTGTATATAATGTGTATGTGTGTGTGTGTATATATATAAATATATATATATACACACACATACACATTTTATATATATGTGTATGTGTATGTATGATATGTATGTATATGTATGTGTGTATGTGTATATATGTGTATGTGTATATGTATGTATGTATATCTGTGTATGTATGTATATGCATCTATATAAATATATATGTATGTATTTGTATGTATGTGTATATATATACTGTGTATTTGTATGTATATATGCATCTGTATAATAAAAAGTTAGTAGTTCTTCTATTTTCGAGAGATCTACTCCATACTTGCAAAGTCAAAGTCATTTTCGCATTCTTTAGATTTTATATATGTTATCATAAATTACTTTTGACGATAATATTATTATTATATATTGACACGGCACACTTTACAACATATGTACATATATACTGTATACTAAAGCAGGGGTTTCAAACTTGCGGCCAGTGGGCCATTTGCGGCCCGTGGAACGATATTTTGCGGCCCCCACCTTGATGTGGAAGTTGAATTAATAATAATATTTTATAGATTTGTTTTTCTCTACATTTTATGGTAAATCCTTAAGTTCTCAAAACCCTGATCCAGTTTCCTTCTGGTTCAGTGTTACACTTAACCAATTACACAGAATCTATGGGAAACTGATTCTTTATTAAATTTTTGTCTTTCTTTCACTCAGTATTTCGTATTGAACACTAAAAGCTGACGCGGCCCTTCAGTGAAATGATGATGAGTTTGAGACCCCTGTACTGGAGTTATATTGAAACTCTGTCCTGGTAGAAAAAGTCCCCAAAAAAGGAGTCCTTGTGCAACATTCTGTTTATAGGCACAAACACCGACACACAAACAGGCTGAAAATGACCCATCTGTGTGTGACCTGTGACTGTCGATCAGCGCAAATTTGTGGAGCAATGATGCATGCACAGGGTCCCATCAGAGGAGTGGCTAGACATCCGCTCCTCCATCTCCTCCATCCAGGGGAAGTTTCCTCCGCGTGCGTGGGTGGGTGGGTGGAAACGCTGGGATGTGAATGTTAAAAAAGTGAGGTGAATCGAGGATGGAGGGAGGGCAAGTGAGGAAGACGAGGGCTCGGAATTGTGAGCGAAACTCATCAAACTGTGATTCAATGTTATCTGCCGGTTCCCCCGCTCACCCCCACCCACCCCTGAAAACCTCCTTCTGTTCAAGTGGGTATATTTTCATTCCTCCTCTTCTCTCTCATTTCACACGGACTGCAGATGCTTTAATTGTGCTCGCTTTTCAAGGCAGCCTTTTCACTTGCTCTTGATAAGTCTTTGATATTCTGTGCTTCACTAATTGTAGTCGTTGCAGTACATCTATCTTTTTTCAATTTCCTGATAATTAGCCTCTAACTCTTTCATCTGTCTTTTCAAGTGCACTAAATCTCCTTCTCTAATGAAAGTTACACTGAACCCAACAAGGTTGACGGCTGGTAAAGAGAGAGAGAGAGAGAAAAAAAAGAAGGAACCCTGACGTCTCTCTCTTTTTCTACATTTCCTCCACTCTCTTTCGCCGTGGGCAGACCCTGTCCTTGGGTTTCTAACGCTGAAAATATTCAACCAAAAAGAACACAGGAGCCGTTTAATAAGAACATGCTTCAAAATGACTCGGGTTTAATGGATGGGAGATGTGAGGTGAGCGGAAGAGGTAACCTGGAGCGATGTGCTAAAAAGATCAAAAAAAACTTCCAAATCCCTCAAAGCCACCGCCGCACTCCCATAAGACCCCGGCCCTATCACCAGGCTGCGTCTAATGAGCGAGATTGAAATATTACAAAGAAGGTGTGCGTGGGGACGGGGGGGTGGACTGGGTTATGTATATGATAACATATTAGTCCAACATTATCTGAGTGTGACAACCCGGCTGAGCCCACCCTCAAGTTCTGCTCGGGTAAAAATGATTCTTCCTGGAAATCCAATAGCAGAAGTCACAGGCGAGAGATAAAGGAGCCGCGGAGCAGAGTGAGATAAAAGCTATTTGAAGCACAAGGAGTGTTTGCCCTAATAGTTTTATGTCATTTGATTCAATGTGTTCCAGTGGGTTCCAAATGTGTTATTGAGAGCATTACCAAGAAATGCAAACACAAGCTGGAGGAGAGAAGAGGAGACGTGAGGAGAGGAGAGGTGAAAAAACAGGCATCAAAATTGATTTTTCAATCATGCTTGCTGTTTCAAGAGGGCGTCACATGTTCTAATGACCTCATCCCTCTTGTAGTGATGTGAGTTATTTCGCACCAGGCCATTTTAAACTAAGACAAGTAGAGGTGGAGGGGGCTGGGGGGTGGCGACGGCGGCGGCGGGGCAGGGTGGTTAGTGCTGTCGCTAAGTAGGGCTCGGAGCAGCGAGGGGCAGTAAAAAGGAGAGGTGGGCCGTGCTAAGGGAATGGTTAACAGGGTCATTTAGATTGGATGGGAGATCGATACTGAGAGGTAGAGAGGAGGTGCATCTCTGTCACTGTGATGTGTGGCTCCTGTGTGATTGTTCTGCAGATTATGTACAAGGGAGGAGGGGGAGAAGGGAAGTGAGGTTGTATGTGTGTGTGTGTGTGTGTGCTGCAAACAATCATGTCACCATCCCCCGGTGATTTAAAACACATGTTTTTCCTCTGGTTTTGATATTCTATCCCCACAGACGAGAGGAAAGGAAGTGTTACGTGCAGTGGGAACTTGTTCCAAGTCACCAGTCTATTCCTTTATAGGAAATAAGATATGATAATGTTTAAAATGAGATCATGGTATTTTAGATCACATTCTGGATCAGGGGAGATCAGGAGGGATTATTATCGAAGGGAGTCGAGACATTTTAAATAAATATTGCAATCTTACATCTTATGTTAAAACTAAAGCATTATTACAGTATTTCTTGAAAGATTCATTAGTTCATTCATTCATCTTCACATCACGCTTTTTTTTTCCGTGACCAGCTCTCAAGGACAGGAGTTTCCACGCTGTGAGCCTACCTTGGAGGTGAGCCCGTTTGAAGTTACGTGGGTTGGGACGGTGCTGCATTCAGAGCACCTGAGTGGCAACCTGGCTAAGAACCTATAAGAACCTGAAGCCATGCAGAGCCAAGTCAGATTCTTTCAGACATTACATTGTTTTAGTAAATGATGAACCTTCTTTAGTGAGTTGGTGAGATTACAAGGAGCAGAGGTGGAGAAGGTGGAGGAGTTCAGATGCTTGGGCTCAACTGTTCAGAGCAGTGAAGACTGTTGAAGAGAGGAGAAGAATAGAGCACAGACAGGATGGAACAACTGGAGAAAGGTCTCTGGAGGGATTTGTGATAGAAGAGAGTCAGCTAAGGTGAAGGGAAAGGTCTACAGGACAGTGGTGAGACCAGCCATGATGGATGGATTAGAGACATTAGGAATAGGTAGAAGACAAGAGGCAGAGCTGGAGGTGGTGGAGTTAAAGATGCTGAGATTCTCTTTGGAGATGACAAGGATGGACAGGATCAGGAACGAGGTAATCAGGGGGACAACACAGACAGGAAGGTTTGGAGAAAAAGCTAGAGAAGACAGATTAAGATGGTTTGGACATGTCCAGAGGAGGGACAGTGGTTATATTGGGGGAATATTGCTAGACATGGAGCTACCAGGTAAGAGACAAAGAGGAAGGCCAAAGAGGAGATTTATGGATGCAGTGAGGGAGGACATGCAGGTGGTTGGAGTGGAGGATGCGGAGGACAGGGTGAGATGGAAGTTGTTGACTCGCTGTGGCAACCCCTGAAAAATGGGATAAGCCGAAGGAAGAAGAAGAAGAACCTTCTTTAGGATACTATTTCTCTGGTTTGAGCTGATCTCGTTCTTTACGATTCTACATTGGCTCCAGGACAGCAGTGGTGGACAGGGGGTTAAGGAGGCAGACTTGGGTCCCCGAGGTTCAACACCTTCCAGACTTCAGGTTGCCATTGAGGTGCTCTGACTACAGCACTATCCCGACCCACTCCACTTCCAGTGGGTTCACCACCCACTGTGGTGGTGCAGTGAGATTTGGGTGGTGGTTGTGGAGAATGCTGACCCTGGCACTACATTACAGAGGACAAATTATTGAATATTTTCAGTTATAACAATAATAATAATGCATTTTATGTCACCCAAGTTTTCAGAGAATATATCAATTTTGAGAATGTTTTTAAAACTAGTGGCGAGAGAGTTCCCGAGAAGGGGAGCAGAGCAACTGAATGCTCTACTCCCCACGGTGGTGAGACGGACGGTGGGAACGGTCAGGTGGACGGAGGAGGATGATCTGAGTGTGAAACTTAACTAGTTTCACCAATTATTGATTTTTTTTTACCTTTTGCACGTTGATATTTAAAGCCACCAATGGCATCTGGATTTTTATGAGTAACCCTTTAAAGTTATGACATCAAACGCTAGTTTGGTCAATTTAGGGCAGTGCTTCTCAAAGTGTGGGGCGCGTGTGACCCTGGGGAACATTCTTTTTTTTTCCGCCGTACTACAATAAAGTCAGATTGCACATCCTTGTAAGTTGAACTATATCTCTTTTTGTGTTTTTTTGTTGTTATATCTCTTCATTCTATATATTTTGATTGATTTCCTATTAGCTTGGCATCATAATTCAGTTATATTTGAGGAAATCATCTAAATTTATTTATATTTCATCACAATTTCTAGTTTTATTACAGTTCCTCATTGGTCAGCAATGAAAATGAAGGCTTATAGGATTTACTGTTATTATGTTACATTGCCGATATACTGTACTAAGGTTGTGTTTGGTGTGCATGTGCAAACACACCAGCGTTCTCCAGTGCTGCCTGCAGCATTTCCTGCAGGCTTCCAGTGAATGAAGAAACCCATATTGCCTGGGGACAAAAACAAAGCGCAGACAATACTTTTCATGTTTTCTACTTTTTTTTTTCAGCCACAGTTTGTAAACACTTGATGCATCTGATCAGACATTAGGCAGCAAATAATCAGGAAAGATTTTTTGTTATTATTATTATTTTCCTTTTCCTATAAAAGTTAAGCAACTTTCTTTTTTCGCTGCTTCCCCCGCAAAAAAAGCGAGTGACTTGAAAAGTTTCTAAATAATTTTTATCGGACAGATAACAATTACCTGTCAACCCAGCCACTTCCTAATGACGGTGTGTATGAAAGGTGTTCAGTCATATATAATTCTCCTCAGCCATAATAATAAATTTTTAAATTATAATTTTACTCATTCTAATTACCCAGTTTTCCTTTTTTCACGCATAAATGTATTAAAGTCGTATATTTTCTACTATTTTCTGCTGGCAGCTGCTGTAGAGCAGTGAATTACTGTTTAGACAAATCCAGCTCCCGGTGTCGATTAGCATATTGATGGAAGTGAGTGGGAGTAATTAGTACAGTGGTGATACTGTGCAGACTGGGGAATGAATGACAACTTTTAAATATTGTAGGAAATCAGGAAAGAGAGAAGAGACGAGGGGTAACACAAAAAAAAAAAAAGGAGAGCACAGCGATCCCTGTGGAAAATGTTTGTGTTCCATTGGATTCACAGAGGTTGGAGGGTTGGAGATCAGGGTCAGCAGTGGAACAGCATGTAAGGACTCAGCGTGTTGATCAAAGAGCCGTCTGTGGGCTGGATGTTTGCTGACACAGCTGCTTGGATCCACTTGAGCGACATCGTCTGTGAACACAAGTACGGAACGGACACCGTTAAAAAACTATTTTTCATGTGTTTGCTTGTTTTTCTCGGTCCTTCAGTCTCTCCACTGCAATCCTGCAACATTTTCTCCAAAAACAAAGTGCATGAAATTCAGTTATGTCTTACAATAATAATTTAGAAAAAAAAATAGTTTTGTGTTTGTATAAATAGAAAACATGATATTTTCCTCTTTTTAATGATGCGCCAGATATTGTAAGCCAGCTGTAGACCGCATTTGGAAAAGTCAAACATGTTTTACTTTATTATTGTATAATCTATTATGAATAGGTGTGGGGTCACTTTAGATGAAATGTCACTTTATTTACCACTACGAGTGGTCTTTTTTTAACTTGTCCCTTTTCAGAGGTTGCCACAGCAAATTAACATTTTCCATCTCTCCCTGTCCTCTGTATCTTCCACTCTGACTCCAACTACCTCCATGCCCCCCCTCACTGCTCCCATCAATGTCCTCTTTGTCTTCTACCTGGTAGCTCCATCTCTCATTCTTCTATCATTGTATCCACCGTCCTTCCTCTGAACATGTCCAAACCATGTCAATCAAGGAAAGAAATGATAATCTGAAATAGTCATTTCTTTCCTTCAAAATGTGCTTTTCGTCAAAGAACCCTCTACTTGCAACAATAACAGCATTGCAGTTATGACTTCACAAGGGTTTCCTAATCATCTGTTAGACTTCTATCACAATCTGCAAACACATTGTACCAATAGAACCCTTGGGTTGATAGTTGTAAATTGCAGATATGCAGCTATTGCATGAAAAACAGCTGGAAAAATCACTTATCACATGGATGTATAGGATAGAATATATTTCCGGCAATGTGTAAGTTATCATTGAATAAAAATGTTTTCTTTCACAAATAAAATAACCCCATACTGAACAGTAGTGTATATAAAATTAATTTACTGGTCTCTGCATCACTGGTCACCTAAGACTGTTGACACATCCTCATGCTGTGGCTGCTGGTATATATATACAGTGTGTGCATATATATATATATATATATATATATATATATATATATATACACACAGACTGTGTTGTACATATTGGAAACTTATTTTTTTATGTTGTAAGCTTCACTAAACACAGAACAGGATTTTCGATTTAGTTATTATAATCACATATATATATATATTTGGACAAAATAATTATACAATTAATTCCAACTAAAAGTTCATGCACATTTAGCAGCCGTTACACACAGAGGATATTCCAACTATTTTACAATATTGCTTTACTGTCCACTCTAACAGGACTCACTTCATTTGAATGTAGCTTGAATGTAGCTCTAAGTATCTATTGTGTTTATTATCTCAAGTTGCAATGTATTCCTTTTTCCAAAGATTTTTTTTCTTTCTTTTCATTTTCTAATTCCTGACCAATCATATATTTATATATTTTAATAATCTCACTTTCATATTTCTTTTGGACCAGGTTGCATGCAGTAACATCTGCAACGACTTATTTTGAACCAATATTTAAAGTTTTCTATCCCCAACACTGAAGGGAAATTATTAAACCACACATTGCTTCTAATTGCATATTGAATAAGCAAACCACATTATTACAAATTAAGCTTTTATATGGAAACACCCTGACATGACCAAGTTTATTTAAACTCCCTTCAGCAATTAGTTCTAGTTCCTTTTCTCTCTCTTTTTTTTTTTTCAAAGACAAAGTAGAACAGAGGCGCGTACATGTCTGAATGCAGCCTAATTATTTTAGTTTGCTGTCAGATCAAAAATAAAATCTTCATCCCAGTCTATTATAATCACACGGGTACAGAGTCACAGCTACCGTGAAGGATGAATCCAACTTTTAAAGTGTGTTTTACTGCACGTGATCATGGAGTATCTTTCCTAATAACAGCCGTGCGGCTAAAGGCCCTAATCTCCAGGAAGGCCTTGTTATTTTCTCTCAGTCCCCAATATGGCTCTTAAAGTGGCTTCACTCCTAAATCAAAATAGTAGAGAGGGATAAAGACGGGAGAGGGGGAGGAAGGGGAGGAGGGAGGGGAGCAGTGAAGACAGCACATCTCTCTTTTACGCTCTCTGTTCCTGTTTTGAGAGTTGGGACATGGCATATTTTGTGAGTGTGTGTTTTCATTAATCCTGCCTGCGCTGGGATGTGTGGGGAAGCAGATCAGATATCAGTGCCTTGGGTGTCGGCCAGTGCCTCTTGTTCATTACACCGGCCTCCCTGTTCCCCCCGGGATTATGGGAACGGTGGACGGATTGACGAAGGGTTACACGGCCAGGGAAGACAGGTGTTCTTTTCACCCCAAAACACACCAATCAGGTGCACACATCCCCAGCCTCATCCCAATCCAAACTGCCGGTAATTCGATACAGGTTCTGGCAGCTCATTAACGGGTCTGGATCAGAATGCTGTGTTTCTGCTCCCTCTGTTATTTTACAATGATAGTGTGTTACCACAGCAGCCATAAATACTGGCATTAGATGTCCATTCATTTTCAGCGTGCTCCACACACTGTTATTGGTTTGGAAAGTGTGGCCTGTTACTCAGTACACAAACTCAGTCCGGTCTGTTGTTATAATGAGGCCGTTTTGGAAACTGAACTTGGAGGGAACTCTGCAGGAAACCTGGCAGACGCTCGTCATTTAAGATCACTTACAGCTGAAAATGTATGACCTGCTCCTATGGACAGCGTTCCTGGGGATGAATGTATCTACTCAGGCCTCTGAAGTTTCCTCTCATCATTATCTACTAAAAGGGGAACTTCTGTCCTTGTTTCGTTGGGTGATTTAAACCAGAGGGCAATGTTTTTACCACATACAAACACTGGCAAAAGAGCTGTTCACAAATCAAGTAGTAACAACATCTTTCTTCAAATTAAGTCAAATATTTTTTTTTTACATTTTCGCATAAACCCCTTTCTTTTTACTTTCTCTTTCATATTTCAGAAGTGAGGAAAAGACCCAGTAGGTGGCAGTATACCGGATGGCTTTGTAACCCTAGGTATTTACATATTCCAAAAACTGTGATTGTCACCGTTTTCTCATTCAATTCAGAATCGAATACCGAAGTAGGTATTTCGGGATTCGATCCCGTATTAACTAGTCCGCATTCAATTCACTTTGCATTCACATTCAGTTTAATTTGGTATTCGCTGCGCATTCGATACACACTTTGCATTCACACACATTCAGAGAGCGAATGCGCATTAGTCTAACCATGGTCCAGTTTCAATTTGATCACGTGGTTATATAACAATATCTCGTTAATATGCGGTTTTATTCAACATTAATTCTGTCAACAAACGCACGTGCTATTTTGAGGAATAAATGGAGCAGGTTAAAGAAAGATCAAGGCGACGTATGAAAGCGATGAGAAGGAGACACAAAGAACGAATGAAGATAAGGAGAGAAAATATGAGGATGTGTTTTGTAATCCTGTTTCTAATAACGCAGCAATATATAGCAGTGTATTGTGGTATATTGTGTATAGAGCATGCGTGAGATTTTATGAGCTCGTTAAACTAAAACGGGTGTGTTCACACACAGGCAGGGAGCGACAACCGTTTCACTTTTTATTGCCTTACACTCGTATTAGTTAATTCTGTATCGAAACCCCCAACTAGAGGTGGATTAGTTAATGCACATTAGTTGAGGAGCAAATGCGCGTTAGTTTGTATGGGAGTGCGAAGTGAAACTGGTTTCGCAATTAAGTGCAATGTGAAAACGGTATATGTTTGTCTTTTGTTTCTGGAGTTTATAGTCATTTTCAAATCTTAGTGTATTCATTCTTGTTGTATGTTAACCTTTAGATTTGATGTTAAATTCTGAAATACATTAATCTTGGGCTCTTAGTAAAGCACTGTCCCAACCTACAAAACTTCAGGTGGGCTCACCACCCACCAGGAAGTCTCAGGGTATGGAGCAGTGTGATTTGGGTGGCTGGTGTGGACACTTCTGCCACTGCGACATGGTAACAGATAAGATAATAAAGATTAATGAAAAACTTTACCTGGTAATTTGGGTAAATTTATCTTCGTTTTTTCATACACATGGAATTATAATTGTTTTTTTCTAAAATTTGAAACTTATCAATGTCTTTTTTTTGTTGGAAACATATTTTCTTGGGTTCTTGGGACACAATCGGTCCCAAAACCTGGTTAGGAGCAGATAGAAAAGTTAAGAGACCAAGGTGACTGAGATCTAAAGGTTGTGTATAAAGACCAAAATTAGACACTTTTTCCCTTTTTCAATGGGAATATAAAGGCAACAAAAAAGGGAAAAGTATAAATACATTACAATACACTCACCACACAATTATTTTGAAAGTGACTAATGTCAACAAGTTTAATGGGCCAGATTACATAGCTGAGCGGGCCACATCTGGTCCCCGGGCCTTAGTTTGCCCATGCTTTAAATAGAATCTTCCTGTGTCAAATATCAGTAAAAGCTTTCTTTACTGTTCATGTCACCTGTTACACAATCAAATTTTTCAGGATAATGAGACTTTAATCTAGCAAAAAAAGAACATGAAGTTCTACAGTGAATACACGTTTATGTGATATAATGTCATGTCTTCTACTGCAGCGTCCCAGAATCTGTTAGTGCAGCAGGAATAGAGACAAGAGAGATGAAGACGCTGTGACAGTTAGTGACAGCTCTGATTGACAGCTTTCTAGAATCCCATTTGATGACTGAACAACGCAGGGCACTCTGTTCTCGCTGATGTTCTCGTCTGTTTTTAAGAAACCTAATGTGTTTTGATCACTTCATTTTGAATTTGAGCAAAATGGTCAAACAGTGTGAGCCACAAAGGAACCAAAGCATCTCCTTAAAAGTTACTAAGACACATGTTGACAGGTGACGTGGCCGTAGCTGCTGCGGTAGCGAATGTCGCCTGTTCTCGGCATTTGACTGGCGACATGTTCAAATCAATAGCTGATTGTGGGGGGAAAAAAAGGATGAAAAGTGACAAAAACTGCAGAACACACGACATATTTCACTGCCAGTCATACATGCAGACTTTTTTTTCCAACTCAGAGATCATTCTAGTGAAGCATCAGTTAATTGGACTGTAATTGATTCATTGTCCAAGTGATTCCTTTAAAAAAAAGTATGTTGTGAGAAGTACAGTATGAGGTGTTTTGATGGCTGTCAGCCAGCAGCCGGCACAGGCGACAGCTCAAAGTGATGTGAGCGGCCGCTAGAAACGTGAGGAGGAAAGAAAGAAAAAAATAAATAAAAAAATGTGCGCGTGTCACAGTTTGACAGATAATTTTGTTAGTCGTTTCTCCACTAACTCGGACTTTCTCGGGTCTGGTAATCTCCTCTTTTTTTTTTTTTTTCTTACTTTAACAGTAATCAACAGTAATTTCAACCACCTAATAACAAATTACAGGTGTCACGGCGAACTTGGGAGGACAAATAGCTGCATTTACTGTACGCCAATTTTCCCCACACTGTTTTATTTGAGCTAATTTAATTTCTTTCTCCAGGGTGGGAAAACTATGTGCCTCTTCGAACTTTCAGAGTATGTAATTTGGTGTAAAACAGTAGCACTTTAAGCGTTCTCCACCAGTGAAATTAAATGGGACCCTGTGGGGTTGTGTTGTAGGGTATTAAGTAATGTTTATTGATGTTTATTCTCAGAGGGAGCTACGTGGGGGGAAAAAAACACTCTTCAGCTTTGATTAATCCTCCCTCCCCACTTTTTTTTTTCTTTTTCCTTTGCTACATGTAAACGATGAAGCTAAAGCAAAAATGGCTCTTTAGCCTTGACTAAGAGCAACTAGAAGTGGAGCATCTTTCCTTGAAAAGTCTCTTCCTGCTGTATGTAAAAAGTGGACTGTGACGATGACGCCGTCTTTTTTTTTTTTTTCTTTGAAAAATGATGGCTGAGAGTCTGCAGCACGATTCATCACCTATGAATCTGAACAGCTGCTCTGTCTTCTCTTCACTTCTTCATGACGGGGACCACAGTTAACCAGTGTGGTCTCAGCCACAGCTCATCCTCCTCCTGTTATTTTCATTTTATTGTTGTCTCTGTAGGTTCTCAGTCATCCAGGTCATTCAATCTAAAGTTACTTACTTTGAGGGCAACTGGACATAGAAGTTTTCTTGAAGGTGTTCCATCTCCTAATCCAAGAGGCTTCTTCACTTCTAACCGACTACAGGGGAGTTCTAGTATAACCTCCAAAGCAGCTGTAGTCAAACTTTTTGACTCAAGGGCCACAATTTGCCTCATAATTGGACATGGGGGCCGAGTCCAGAGCAGAAAGATGGATTGTTCGTTTGGCCTCACACAAATGGCATGTAAACATCAAGGATAAAACTGAAAATCATATACATTTCTAATAACCTTTATGACGTAATCTACTGGAGAAATCCACTATTGCAAAGAAAAGTCAGAAGTATAATGATAATATAAATATTTGTTTCTTTTAATTTGGACAAGGTTGGTGGGCTGCATTAATTAACTCAACGGGCCACATCTGGCCCCCAGGCCTTAGTTTGCCCATGTCTGATCTAGAGACTGTATACCTGTAAAAGGGGGGTTGTTGTAGAAAACAAAAGTCAAAAAAAGAGGGACGGGGTTGGATGGGTAATGGACCTCACCCTGTTCCAGGTGAGCTGCATGTTCAGGTAGAGTTGTGAATGGGGGGTCGTATTGGTATCAATTGTTTTCTTCCTTGTGATGGAACCATGAGAACATTCTGGAACAAGAGCTCAAAACAATATAGTTAGATGATCGATTGTGTCTTAGTCCTCCCCCACTGTTAAGAGCAGGTTTCTCCTGGCTGACATAGATGGCTTCCTTCTCTCCTCTCTCAAACCATTTGTCTTCTCTGGTCAGGATGTGGACGTCCTCATCCACAAAACGTTGTCCCTTTTCTTCCAGGTGTAAATGAACCGCAGAGTTCTGTCCTGATGAGTTGTCTCTTCTGTGTTGTTGTGTACGTTTGTACAGTGGTTGTTTGGTTTCACCAATGTAGAGGTGAGGACATTTGTCTTTACACTGTACTGCAGATGCAACAGTGCTTTGTTTGTGATGTTCAATGTATTTTTAATTTTTTTTCCGGGTGGTAAACAGTAAGTAAACATTCTAGGAAATTGATTCTTACACAAGTTCTTTGATTGTATTCACTCGTTATTTGCGTGTTGTTTCCTGTAATGAGACTGAAAACAGTAGACACTGATGTTTCAGGACATTATTCACTTCTGGCCCGTTCTTAGAAAACTCTCAGGTGGAATTCTCTGTTTGTTTCTTCTCCGATTCACCTTTTCCTAAGTTTTCCTGTGTGTTTCTGCTTGGCTGGCGTCAGGACTGACACCTCTCCCCACATCTGAGCTTGTTCAGTCGCCGTCCTCCTTGCCCTCTGTGCCAGCCTGTCATCTTGACTCACCCATCACTCTCTCACAGCACAACAAGTCCCCAACCGTCACAGAGACACACACAGAAGGGCACACACGCTAGAGGAGGGATGGTGGGAAAATGACAGACAAAAGACTCCATATTGAGGTGCAGGTCTATTTTGCAGCGAATATGAAATGTTTAATATAACGTGTTACGATAAATCGAAGGCATCTTGTTTAAGATTATTGTAAAGTTGACTTAGAAGTCATAGGGCAGGAAACTTGACATTGACAAATGTTGCCATCTAGTGAAATAAATGATGAAAATGCATAAATAATTAATAAAAATGTGTTAAAAAATCAGCATCGTCCAACATGACTTCCAATGGGCTCACCACCAACAGGAAGGCTCACAGTATGGAGCAGTGTGATTTGGGTGGCAGTCTTGGAGACTACAGCCAGTGTGACCCTAGTTGAATTCAGAATGTAAAGAATTTTCTTAACATAAAGTTGAAACAAGGACATAAATTTGGGCCTTCACTTTGGGCCAGAGAGAGTCATTGGTGTGAAACTAAATGATTCACCTCCTGGGCAGGTTTGAATCCCTGTTAGGGCGGTAGGCCTCCAGTTGGCTCCCCACTCGCAGGAACATACAGTGTGGTGCAATGTGATTTGGGTGGCTGTTTGGCCTAGTGGTTCAGGAAGCAGACTTGGGTCTGCAAGGCTTCAGGTTTGAATCCACCAGCTGCCAGTTTGACACTGAGATGCTCTGATCGTGGCACCATCCCGAATGATTAAACTTCCAGTGGGCTCAGTACCCACAGAGAGGCAGAGGCAGTATGGTGCAATGTGATTTGGGTGGCTGTTGTGGAGACTTCTGCCTCTGGGACCTAGTAATGGATAAGCAGGTGATGATAGAAGAATGGATGGATAAATTGACTTGATTTTTTTTTTCTTAACAAAAACCCAGAGTATGTGAATGGTTAAATGACTACGGAAAGAAAATCAAACTCCTTGTCATTTTGATGCTGTGATTCACTCCACTGCACACAACAAAATGTCACCTCTGTATTTACCCCATCACCAAAGTGCCCGGGGAGCTGTGGGTGGAGACAGTGCCCTGCTCATTGGACCTCAGTAGTGACTTGGCAGTTGTTGGATTCAAACATGGAACCCTCCAGACCCTAGTCTGGTTCCTTTACCACTAGGCCACCTCTGCCCCTAACTGAAATGTTGCCTCATAGTATGAAATTGAATGTTATAGAAAAAACTACACAAAATTAGGCTAAATCATGGAAAAGAATTAGCTTAGAAATGCTAAAACAAACCCAAACAATTTACATGAAACACCATGCTGTGAATTTTCAATTCCAAGCTGGGCAAGAGCGAGCCAGTAAAAAATAAATGTTTAAAACAAAGAAAAAAACTAATTGCAACACAAATCTGGTTATGATTCATGTAGCAATGTGACCCGGGGACCAACACTGGGTCCCCAGGCCAGACTTTGGACATGTGACGACAAAACTGGAGCCTCACCGCCCTATGACTTCTCATACTGGTCTTTGTATTAAAACTTTGAAGATTCTCATTACCCAGGCAGAGTGCATACATTCCAGCTGAGCACAACTGGTGGGGAAACATGCACCATAAACTCGCTGACGCTGATAAACCCACCACTGGCTGCTGCTCCGTGTTGTCTACTGCTGGTAAAAGGGTTTCCATTTGATGTCGGCTGTAAGACAATGAGAGGAGGTGCCTCACAGTCGATTCAGAGCAGCTGAGAGCCACTGTTGTGCTGGATGTGAAGCACTGTTTAAGCCTCTAAGCCCTTCTAAAGTCACTGTGTCGAGTGGCTTATTTGCTTTGATAAAAGTGGCATTATTCTAACGTTACCCTTCAGCGGTGCAGGAATAGTCTGCTTCATTAGCATGACTTTAATGGATTCCTAATAAAAATCAAATTTGTATCACTTAAGAATGGAGCACCTCCAATATGACGGCTGTAATGCAGATTTATGAAGCCATTTTTCCCCCCCGCAGTAATTATTAATAACATTATTAACATTGCAAACTTGTTACAAGATTAAACCGTGGCGTTTGTGTGTAAAAACCCAGAGTTATTGACCATCTGTGTTGCCCATTAATAAAGAGATTTGTGATATCAATCCTAACAGAACCTTGGGTTATGTTATATCGATCATTCAAGGGTTTGTTAGCAGATCCAGCTATTTATACCCGGTTTGGTATTAATTCATTGCCCAATGACATAAATGTGCACAGATTTAATTTTTTGAAATACGTAATAAAATGCAAATAGGTGTTTGTATTTTACCAAAACATACTTAATTTATTTTTATTTAAATGGCCAACAATTAAGTCCTACTCTATTGTCATTTTATATTTCACATTCAATTCTTTTTTTTACATTTGGAATATTTTTTGGTGGTGTGGAACTCGCGCTTCCTGCGCTGTGGGAGATGCAGTTGGCTTCCTTTGGGTTAACCACCCACAGGAAGGTACTATATGGTGCAATGTGATTTGGGTGGCAGTTGTGGAGACTGCTGCCCCTGCGACTGAGTAATGGATATGAGGGTGAAGATGTATGGATGGATTTTTGGATTGTCACTTCATCGGAGTCATAAGAAAAAAAAAATATTCCAAATTTCTCATTGAACAAATAGGTCAGTTTTGGTATATTCTAGTAGATTTGTGTACTTTGTGTCACGGTCTGTGACAATGTATACTTTGGTATTTCCACAAAATGTCCACTCTCCAGAGCTGGGGTCACCACACTGGTGTCCGGGGGCACCTGGTAGCCCCCATGGTCTACCTAAGGGGCCTGTGGGATGTGTTCCATAAAACAAAACCAGTCCAAAAAGGGTCAAAATGGTTCTGTTACTGAGCTTTCTGAGTGAAGTTACACTTACAATGATATTCTAATGCAGGGGTCGCCAAACTTTTTGAAACTGAGAGCTACTTCAAGGGCACTGAGTAATGAACATCACACAATTCTGAAAGAAGAGTTCATCTTTAATTAAATTAAATTGAATTAATGACATTCCACGTGAAGACACTGATTGTTAATTATTAATAATTTATGTTTAATGTTTGTACAAATGATCAATTTTGTAAGATTTGACAAAAATCAAGCTGCCTTTAACTCGCGGATCTTTTCTGTTCGTAGTGCGCTGCCGGGTGAGTAGTTAGCATGGTAACTTTTGTGAGAAGTTCTGAAGTGTCTCTCCACGTTGTGCCGCTTTGCCGTTGCCACAGTTGCACCGCAAATGAGACACGCACGGTTTTCTTTCACATTAGTAAAAAATAAATCTTCCTCCCATTCACTGTATAAATAATACGTTTTCTTCCTTTTTTCCGCCATGTTTATGTGGGTAGAAATCGATTTTGTCTCCTTATCTTCGCAATGATAGACCAAGGCTAAGTTTGTCATGCGCACTAGACTGAACTCTGCCCCATTCTACGTCAGAATTAGCGAACTTGGCTACCCTATGATTTTTAAGATTTTTTTAAGGTTTTAATATATTTTTTATAGTTTTTGTTTTTAATTTACATCACTGTAAATGCAATTCAAAAAGAATGGCAACAAAATTGTATTACATTTTAGACAGTGATAGTTCGTGATTGGGTCTTTTTTAGAACTGCGGGGGACGCGGTGCCCACGGGCACCGGGTTGGCGACCCCTGTTTTAATGGGTGCATTCATGATGGTCAGAGGAGTGGCCACTGTTGTTTGTCCCAGCACCTCTTATTACATTGTTTGGTCAGTCTGCATCAAACCAGAAGCTCTTGGTTTTACTGCGAGGCCTTGAAGTGGTTCTTGGTTCCCAACCTGAAGAAACCCGTCCTAATGACTCAGTTTGTCACTGAAAGGTCTCCTGCTAATGATGGTTTATTTACTCTAACATGCTGTTTCATTGGTGGTTGACATTTCACTGGTCGGACACAAACATCTGTACAGACCTGGCACATTAATGGGAATTATCGTAAAAAAATAAAATCGCAGTAAAACAAAAAGTTAAAACGAAATTAAAGTAATTTGCACCTTGCCATGCTTCACAAACTGTGGAGGTTGTAACCCAGCAGCAGATGCTTGTTCTTTAGTCTCAACCACACACACACACACACACACACACACCCACACCACTCTACATTCACACACCACCGGAAGGCCGTACAATAAGAGACAGCTGTGTCTGCGAGAGGCCAAATCTGCTAATGACCCCCTGTCATATTCATTAGGGAGCTCCTGAGTGTCTGCACAGCTACAGTGATTGTCAGCAGTTTACCGCCTGTCGCCAACATCTGACACCCACTCCCACCTGGGCTGGTGGTCACATGGCCCTCATCTTTAGATCCGCCGGTCGTTTTCTTTTATAAAATGACTCGTACTGAAAAGTACAAGGAAAACTCTTCACCTTGTTTTTTATTCCACATACGCATTTCAACAGTCTGTGGTGTGATAATAGGTGAGAGCCAAGATTTCCTGCTAAGATACTGGTTTCAGTAGTTGAGGTTGAAGATAATAAAAGAGAACATCTCTGTCGGTTTAACTCAGGGGGCTCAAACTCACGGCCCGTGGGCCATTTGCAGCCCATGCAATGATATTTTGTGGCCCTCACCTTGATGTGAAAGTTGAATTTATATTAATATTTTATAGATTTGTTCTCCACATTTTGTGGTAAATCCTATAGTTCTTAAAACCCTGATCCAAAGTCCCCTCCTGGTTCAGTGTTGTATTACACAGAATCTATAGGAAATAAATTTCTCATAATCATAATCATAATTTTTCTTTTTGTATACACTGAAAGCAGACGCTGCCTTTTTGTGAAATGATAGTGTGGGTGGTGGCCCTCAACTTATTTGAGTTTGAGACCCCTGGATTAACTCAATTTTCATGTGTCCAGTTCTACAAAGATGGGACCGTGCTGAAACTTGAGCATAGAAGTTTCAGTCATGAAGAAAATTAAGATCAAGTTAGTTGAAAATATCCAAAAATATTCTGTGATCACAAGGTAGAAATATTATGGAGTTCAATATTAACTTTTAGGTCACAGAATTTGTCTTAATGTCCTTGCTGATTATATGTCCCTATTCTGAAGTCTTCTTGTTATCCACATAACAGAAACAATATGTGTGGTGTTGGTATAGTGCAGCAGGTTTGGGTGATTAAGGACAAAAAGGCAATTTTTTCCTTAGTGAAAAAAAAATTGTTTAAAACATTAAACTTTGATCTACTTTTTAATGGGAGCATTTAGATGCTTATGGAGGCAGATCTGGAGGTGGAGGAGTTAAAGATCCATCCTTGTCTCTTTAGGAGAGACAAGGATGGACAGGATCAGGAATGAGGTGATTAGAGGGACAACACAGACAGGAAGGTTTGGAGAAAAAAATAGAGAAGACAGATTGAGATGGTTTGGACATGTTCAGAGGAGGGGCAGTGGATACATTGGTAGAAGAATGATCCTAGAGATGGAGCTATCAGGTAGGAGACATAGAGGAGATTGATGGATGGAGTGAGGGAGGACATGGAGGTGGTTGGAGTCAGAGTAGAAGATACAGAGGACAGGGGGGAGATGGAAATTGTTGACTCGCTGTGGCACCCTAAAATAAAAGACAAAAAGAAAAAGAAGAAAGTAATATTCTGTGTCTGGGGATAGAGTGATGCAGTGGTCTGGGCTGGATGCCACCTAGTGACTGTTGTGAGTGAGAGCTAAAGTTTTACCAAGTCCCCTCCTTACATCCGCGGCACAGAACCAACTTCAGTTTTCATTATACGTAGAGACACAACCAGACTGTTTCCTCTGCATTGAACCCATTTCACGAAACAAGATTAACACGCGACACTACATCGTATCGGAGAAGCAGTGGAATTTTCGTTTTTTTTTTTTTCTCAGCACGCCACAGCCTGGTACTCAAACTGACAATCCTCCACTGGGCCACGAGCTGCAGTAAAACAGTAGGAAAATAGCTGGTACCAGTGTGACACTGTACTGCACATCACGTTGAAGGAGAACTTCTCTTTTAAACTTTATCCATTTTGCACAGGAAGAGAGAAATGCTAGTTGATGCATTTTTTAGAGCAGGGGAAAGTGTTGCATCAGTCCTTTCTTTTCTGACTGAAGTCAATAAGAGCCATATTGCCTCATATTTGTCCCTTCCACCGTACACTTCAGCTCATGCCGCACTGTGGGACGTGCTGTTGGTTTATCTTCCTCCACCGCTTGTCTCTTAACTGTCTGAGCGTCAGCCGTGTCCATGTTCTGTTCTGCTCCTTCTCCTGCTGCCCTCAAAGAATGACAGGGCTGTGAAAGGCCTGGCTGTCACGATCCTTCAATAGCAGCCGGCTAATTGCTGACCCTAACAGGCCCAATTAGCACTTACAAGCTTGGCGCGGGGGCCCATGGGAGCCGTCCGCGCAGACATTTGGACGAGACGTGGCCACCGCTGCCGCGTCTAAAGAGCGGCCACACTGAAGTAATGCAGCCACTCTACTTTCTTTCTCCTTCTCTTGGCTTTATTACCCCTGCTGCCTCGTTCTCCGTCTTTCTCCATCTCGTTTCCATCTTTCACCCATCCTTTAGTCTCTGTCTGCCCAGTCAGGCTCTTTGCCGAGGCCCCCAGAGTCCTCCTCAGAGAAATCTCTTGAAGTGCAGGGAATCAAAGGCAGAAGAGCGCTCTGGGAAAGCAGGCTGAGAGGGAGAGAAAAGGGACTGCAACTCCGGAGCTGGTATCACGACAGCAACAAGCGTGTAATCAGCCCTCTTTTAAAGTGGCTTCTCAAAGAGCATGCAGGCTAATGTGCACAACTTAGACAGATATTTTCGATAAAGCCCCACATTTAGTAACTGGCAAATATATCAAGCTGGCTGTTTCCCTTTTGAGTGTGAAATGTGATAAAGACATACATCTCCCCACTGATAAGGAAAGTGCTGGGGAGGAGGAGTCGGAGCGCTTGCCACACAAAGGAAAGTCTGACAAGACATTGGGAGTTTGGCGAATTTACAAGGCATAATTCCCCACTGTTAAATAAAAAAAGGAAGAAGGGTGGGGAAAAAAAAACACAGCAGAGTGGAAGATGATTAACGTGGGCCGGACTGCTAGTCCCTCATCTGTTCTGTTATCTTCATTATTTGGAAGGCATTAAAAGAGGCCATGGATGGCAGCTCGGGGAAAGGGGCTCAGGAGGTGGGGGAAGTTCTGTGTGCTGGGATACTAATTACAGTGTCCACTAATAGCGCCTCAAGTAAACCAGGCCAATGCATCTTGCTTGATGAGAACATGCATCAACCAGCTTAATTGAGAGTAAAATGAGGCAGGCGTGCCACAGGACCTATTAATCAACATTGATGAATGAAAGTGTAATTAGATGTGGAAATACAAAAAAAAAGGGGGGAAAGGAAAAGCAATCGGTTAAGTTAAAGTTAAGGCTACAGTTGTTAACTAATACGTTGCAATACGTGGCTTTATCATCCAGACGCTGCTCCCCACCCAACGGCAAACGCCCCGCCTCCCTCCCCTCGCCGCCAAGAAAAGTGGAGGTAAGAGTGCGTTTGCTGAGGCATCATTTTGATTGCGTAGATATTGTACTTGCCGCACATTAATAGTAAGTATTGCTGCACCTGCAATACAGACTGCACCTGCTGCAGAACTCACACTCCAGACTAATTAGTTTATTCAAAGCGCCTCCATCAGCTGCGGTGCTTGATGCATTCATCTCTGCTCTCGGCTGAAATCACTAATACGGGTCCACTCCTTGTTACACCACCATTGCTACACCCAGTGCTGGATTAAGCAGGTGTGACACCTGGATTTGCTCAACTATCCATATGAATAACGTCTGGTATGAAGCGGTGCACTTCAGGCAAACAAACCGTCACCGATGTTGCCGTTGTTGTTTTTTTTTTTTTTTGTTTTTAACGTGATCACGTCAACACTTCCCAGGGTTACTTAATGTCATGAGACTTGGGATGTGTACGTGATGCGGCGTGACACATTCAGCCTTAATCTGTGTTTATTGTTCATCATATTTATCTTGTGTTGCAGCATTTCTCACTCGCTGACATTGACATTCATTGCTGGTCCTGTGCAGCCCCATGAGCTATGTGAATAAACACAGCAAACATAACACCCCTTGAAACGCCATAATCCCTTTTGTTTTGGTGGAGGCTCTTTTCGCTGTGTATGCAATGGGGAAAGCCTCCCTGTCCTCACACACACACACACACACACACACACACTGGCATCCACATAAGGACATACAAACAAACTCTCAGGAACCAATGTGTGTTTACATACACACAGTCTTTTTTTTTCCCTCTCTGTTCACATTCCCTTTCAAAAGCTCTTATCTATTTATAGACTTTGATATGTAAACCTATGAAATCTTACCTCGGGCGAGACAATCAGCTCTTCCTTTTCAATCCCCTGGATTCAAAAGACAAAAAAGAGGGAACAAAAACAAAGATGGGAAAATTGAAACACAATAGAGACACAATGTAAGAAGAAGGAGACAGAGGACTGGTTATAGTCTAGGGTTGATAATTACAGCCAAAGACAGGGCTGATTAGGACGACATTTCCTCCAAATGTTTCCTGAGAGCAGACTGACACGGGGAGTGATGTGTTTTATTTTAGAACCAAAGCTCTCATCGCATTGTGTTATGAGAGCAGGGCAGCGCCGCAGTGCTCCTAATGGAGGAGGAGGAGGAGGAGGAGGAACATAGGCCGATGATCTGTCATGGGGCGATGAACGCAATATCTGAGACGTGCCGTAATGAAGTGGACATCGGGGGAAATAAACGTGGCAGATTTACCAAATTTGGTGAGCAGCACGTCTAACGCTGCGTAGCAGCAGGGGGCATGGGAGGTCAGCTCCATTTTCTCCCGTGCCCGCTGACATCATCCGAAATGGCCTGGCTGAAATTAGCCTAACCCCCAGAATGACATATCCCTGCACATAAGCCGTGTGGACGGGACGAGCAGCTGAACGTGAAATCCAAATCAACACATTGTTTTTGTGATGTCAGGAGCAGCCAGGAAATGACCATCAGCGGCTGGCTCGGGGATATTTGTTGTCAAAACGGGAGCTCTGCAAACAGTTTGAAATAATCTAATCCGGTGAATCTTGACTCGTTAGGGTTATTATTCATGCTTGACCTCGTTCTGTAGGGATGGATCTTGGTACGGAGAAGGGGAAGCACGGGAAGACAGGGGCTGTCTGCTGGAAAACCAAGAACTTTTTCACTCAATAACCGTGACGCTTGTTGGCTTCAGAGACGGGTGGGTGCCTGGTGGATGTAGCACTACACCCGTTGACTTAAGAGCCTTTTCACGCTGCGGGCACCAAACAAGACAACACTGATACAGTCAGTTGTTAAAGGGCGAAACACAGAGTCAGGCTTTAAAGCTCTGGAATGTTGTTGCGAGTTTTACTGTGGGAAGAAAAGCTTTAAATTATAATGCAGGGAATCCCTTATTGAGCAATTATAGATAACATACAAATGTAATACACAAACTCACTCAACCCTTGTATATATTCATGCAGATGTGAATATAAACAATTTGTACTACCAAAGCCGCAATCAAATCAGATTTACGAGTTTCATTTTTTTATTATGCATCAGATTAAATCCATTTATTTAGCAATAAACATTACATATCAAGACCTGGACCTCACATTATTTTAAAAGAGAACACAATAGTTTAGTCAACATTGGACCTCCGTTGACAGAATATTTTATTTTTTTTTTATTTTTTTTGTTAGAAGCGTCGTCAGAGTTCACAGGCTTATTTCTACTCAACAGCACTCGAGGGGGTGGAGGAAATGATGGGGAAGTAGTGATCTTCAACAATTTATTATTGACATTGTTCTATAACCAACTTTTCACAAGTGGAAACATCTCAGTTGTTACTGTCATTGTCAAGGATACAGCCCTGAAATAAAAACTAATAAACTTTACTCGTCCCTAAATGTGGGAAATTCACAATGCCAATCTTTGTCAATTACACAGGCTGCCACAGGGGGCACCCCTAGTCCTCTGGAGATTCTATCGCAATAGAATATTAGAATTAGAAAATTTAGAATTCTTTTTTTTGTCAGTGTGATTCACGTCACAGCACACAACAAAATTTGGCCTCTGCATTTAACCCAGTGCTTCTCAATCATTTTCTGTTACACCCCCCCCAGCTAGAAGAAAACAATTTGCGCCCCCACCACCCGCTCTCCACCACAAATATAAATAACAGCATTTGTCTATAAAATAGTTCTAGGTACACCTCTGCATAACATTGTATCCTTGTTAACATAAAGAAAACAAAAAAAGAGATATAATTCAACTTACAAGGATATGCAGTTACACTTTATTGTAGTACGGCGGAAAAAAATAATTTTCCCCATGGTCACACGTGCCCCCCTCAGCAATGCACCGCGCCCCCCAGGGGGCCTGCCCCACACTTTGAGAAGCACTGATTTAACCCATCATCCAAGTGAGCAGTCGGGCACCTTGCGGATCCAAGTCCACTTCCTTAACCACTAGGCCACTGCCCTGAATATAGAGGCAATCCAAATTTTTCGGTAATAATAAATTAAGAGTAATAGTTTTTTTGGGTGGTGTCTGATTTTAAAGCTAGGTTTGGGCTTTCATAGGGAAGATGATATAAGTTTATGATAAATTTACACTTGAAGTTTATTATTAAAATAAAATAGTCAACTACACTGACATTGAACATGGATATGGAATGTGTCTTTTGTAACCAGCAACAACCATAGTGACATTACCAGATGTCGGCCTCACATTTCATCCAATTAATAGACGGTGAAACATAAACAGCGACAGTCAAAGACACTTGTGAGGATTAGACAATGCGTGAGCTGCAACATATTAAATCAGATTTTTTTTTATTTAGAGGGTGTATCATATATTTATTGAATCTTTACATTTATTTTTAAATGCAAAAATACAGTAAAAACCTCAGCACCCTGACAGTATATTCTCCCCTGACATATAAACATATTATACACGTTGGCACATAGTGCCTTTGAGATAAGGTATAATGTGGAGGGGTTTTTTTCCCAGTAAACCCGCAACTTGGTTTGTACAGAGATAAATGATTCTGACACATGCCGACAACACTCAGCACAGCACACATCAGCCGGATGATGTATAAATGAGGTGAGCGTTGGGGGGAACTCCTTTGTGCTGCATTAGTGCCTACAAACCGCTGATAAACTGTTGATTTCTCCATCATCTCCATCACCTCATGGTCAGAGAGAGAAGCAATCCTCTCTCCTGTCTCCTCGTGTCTTCAAAATAATAAATACACTCTTTTTTTTTTCCCCCTCACAATGTCTGACTGTACGCCGCCTCGGCAGCAGCACCGTGGCCGGGCTGCTTACTCTAAAGATGCAGTTGGGGTGGTCGACGGTTGGAAGATGGACGAGTGAGCGGGACAGGTGGACAGGTGAGATAAGGAGGTTTTGTGAGACGCAGTCAGGCCTGGATTTGTGTGGCTGTCCACTGCTGGACGCTTAATAGCTGATGGCAAGCTGTGATTGTGATGAACATTTTAAATCTCGGGTCCATTTCGCCTCGACCTTCTTCCCGCTCGCCTTCCACCCTAACGCCGTCTTTGGGCACCTCATCTTTTGAGGAATATTAGTGTCTTTGTTTCACTCCACTCACCGTTTTACCCACAGCTGTGAGATTTATGTAATTGAGGCTCAACTTCTGTTTTACAGTCTCCCGTCCTGGTTGGAGGTTTGTGAAAGAATCCCTCAGCATACAGGTGATTTTCAGCTGGTAATAAAGGTTGAGTCCAATCAAATGCTGAGGTATTTTTAGTTTGGTTTGATTGGTAGAAATTCCTTCCTCCATTCCTTGTTAACAAAGGTCAATTTGAACTTCTTTGCAGACGGCAGTGACTGAAATGTTAATTTAAAAATGTGAAAGAGCGGATTTTCACCAATGCGGGTGGTAAAAATGATAATAATTGATGACAAAACCCCTTGTTGGTGTTTGAATGACTCACAGAGACAAGAAGGTATTTGAGAACTTGCATTTCCAAGACTCTAATCAGACTTTTTGAACCAGAGTTTCAGACGAACAATGGAAAAATATTCAGCAGGTGGGCATGGAATTCACTTTTAAACTAAAAAACGTGTTTTTGTTTAAATTCAATAACATTCATTCATTCATTCAATTATTCACTCATTCATCTGTTGTCGGGTCAAAGCAGCAGCAGTCTCCATAACTGCCACCCAAATCACACTGCAGCATTCTGTCAGTCTTCCTGTAGGTGGTGATGGTGCTATGATCAGAGCTCTTCAGTGGAAACCTGGCAGCTGGTGGATTAGAACCTGAAGCCTTGAAGTCTTCATTAATAAGATGGAATATTGACATTTTCCACTGGCTCATGTTAATAATTTGGTTTTGTTTCAAATTCCATTTCTTTTAACATGGAAAAACATGTTTTTGTCAATGCATTAATGGGAATGAGGTGTTCAGTACAGGACTCTTCTTCTAGTAGGAAGTCTTTCCAGTCATTCAGCTCAACAATCCTGACTATTTCCATATAAATAAGCTGTTGTTTCCATTGTCGGTGACAATCATGTCCAGTTCCTGAAAGCTTTTACATTTCACTCCACAAATCCTTACTGTCACTTAAATATTGCTGTGGAAAAAAAAAAATCTCTGGAGCAGAAAGTGTCTTTTGGTATGATATTTTTTTTTTTTGGTCTGGTACAGTATGTTGGAGAGATGGAACAGAAACAGGACGACGGCAGCTGCGTTTGATCAGAGAACAAGAAACGCTCCACCTACAAAAACCCAAACTACACCCTTCTATTTAATATTTTATTTATTTTTCTGTATTTCCTTCAGTTATGAGACATCACAGTGTTGAATACAGGCCACACTGCCTGACATTGTCATCTACTCCTCTGAATGACAGCAAGGACAAACAACTCTTTGTCATTTCAGAGTTACACAATGTTGTCTTAATGCAAAGTAACTGCCACAAGTGCTAAAGTGGCTTAAAGTTGGCCTGAAATGCATGATGGGATCTGAACATTTCCATTTACACGTCTCCCTCTCCTTCCTCCCGTGAGTGATGGATGCTCTCTGGCCCACTCTCCGATGAAAGAGTCATCTTTTTTTTTTTGTTTTTCTCTCGCTGGCGTATTTCAGCAAAGTTTTGATGGATGTGGGTGGACTTGTCACATGTGGGTGTGTTATCTCTTTGTTGTGTGAAATGGAGACAAAAGAAGAGGAGTGGATGAGAAGACTGTGATTTTTATCTCTGAAGTGCAAAAATGTTTTGTGGCACAACATGGGTGGGAGTGGGAGCGAGATTAGAGCTGTTGAGGAACAAAAATAGATTGATTCAATCGCATGATAAGAATAACGGAGGCCTTTGTTTGTTTGTTTGTTTGTTAAAATCTCATTGGATTTTTTTCCCCTCTGTTCTTGCTGTGTTAAACATTTTCCTGATCCTCCCCTTTTTGTTTTACCTCGCCACAGTGTTTTTTTTTTTTTTGTTTTTTTTCTGCCGCATATATGGAAATGTCTGTATTTACACTGGAACTGTAATTAGGCTCCTTGTTTCCGTAGATTAAAAAATAACCTAATTAGGAATATTTTTTGTTGTGGCTGGCTCCACACCTGTGCAGCAGTCGTTGTGTCTGCGATCATGTGCCGGCCTCCAGGGTGGAGGTGCGCATGCCTTGTGTGTGCGCTCGTGGCTCTGGGGCCCCTCAGACGGGGGGCCTCCCAGGTTGTCGGGACCGGGCGGGAAACACACCCTGGGTTTACCTGTACTTAATCCCAATAGAGAGGTCAGGACTCTGCTCCTGCAGGAGCAGCTCCCTTGTGTGGAGGAAAACACCTGCGATCCATTTACTTCTGATAACCATTATTTTTTTAGAGGCCCCAGGGGAGCCCCAAAAGAGAGTGTGAACAGAAGGGGGGGGGCTGTTTGTTTGTGTGTGTGTCTGTGTGTTCGTATTTATAACAAAAGGCCCAGAGCCGCACGTGAGCCCGTGCCGTTTCAGGACACGACTATACACTGGAGTTGGAAAGCGATCGTGGTTTTGACGTATCACGACAGACATTTGAAATTACTTTTATGATTTTACTCTATCATCTGGAATTTGCCGGCGCGAGCAGTCGTTCCTCCTCTAACCATGTAACCTTTTACTCAAATCTGACAGATGTAGGAGAAATAATGCCTTCTACAAGCGCAGGCCTCCCGTGTCTACAGACCCGGTGTCTCTGCGAACGCGTCGACACTACCGCAGGGGCCGCGATAGAGATGATTTCAATTCTCCTCAGCTGTTTAATGATGGATGAACCTGCAGCTGCAGGAGCATTTGACAAGCTGCTGTCAGCCGTGACATCCCAGGACTGAGTGAATGAAGGGAGGAAGGTAGAGGAAGGAGCAGATACAGACGATGCGATGAGCAGACAGACCACAGATGATGGCAGATGGAGTGAAGGGAGGAATCATATTAAAAAAAAAAGAGGCAGAGAGACTGCTGTTCAATCTGAGGCATTGGCAATATGGTGTCAGCCCCTTGTCGGGAGATGTGACAGGCTGGCAGGTGGGCTGCTGCCGTCTGTGTCACTGACTGAGAGATCAGGGTCGACATGCAGGGATTCCAGCTATCCAGACTCCAGGTTCTGAAGCCTGTGATTGTAGGCGAGGCCGCAGTGACACGTGAACTCACACACACACACGCACCCACACACACACACTACAGCGCACATACTCTCTCTGCGGGTGTAACGTTACATTGCTTATCACTAATTACCGCCACAGTGCCAGCATTCAGAACTGGGGCTCCAAATTACACAGCTCAACCACAACAAGGGCGATGTGCCCAGCAGTCATTTGTCAGACTAATTATTTGTCTTGGGCTTGTAATTGCAGCGAGAACAGGTACTCAGGTAATTGTGTGCTAAGCTGCAATGTTAAGTGATGCTTTCCCTCCGTTTCCAGGTGAAATGAAAGGAGGTGAGGACTGCAGGCTTCCAGTCGGCCCAAGTCTAAAAATACGGAACAGCAGGATCATCGGCTCGGGTAAGTCCCCAGTCTATGCTTTTTAAATCAATCAAATTTTATTCATATAGCCCACATTTACAAATCTGATTATTCACGTACAGTCATGGAAAAAATGATTAGACCACTCTGCTGTTTTCTTCAATTCCTTGTTCATCTTAATGCCTTGTTCCACTAAAGGTTTATCACCTGGGGGAAACAAT